>JAAGAY010146977.1:0-12233 GCA_011801015.1 Ardeotis arabs | reverse complement strand
AAAAAAAAAAAAAAAAAATCCGCCAAAACCCAAGAAGTTCCCAAACGGAGAGCTTTCCACCCAAACCGCTGCGGTCCCCCCCAGGTTCTGGAACCAGGGCGAACCCAACAACGCGGGCGAGCAAGGTGAGAACTGCGCCATCGTCTACTCCAACGGCGGCTGGAATGACATCGCCTGTTCCAACCCCGAGCCCTGGATCTGCGAGCGCAACTGCTGACGGTTCCCTGGGCCGCCTGCTCGCCTCCCCGGGGCTCAAAACCGGGGGAAAAACCAGAAAAACCTGGCAAAACCAAGCGCAGGGGGAAAACACGAGGCTCCGGGGCAAAGAGCTGTCTGAAAATGGGTGCCCCCTTCCCAAAATTGCGGTGCGCTTAGCGTGGGCACAGCGCCGTGGCGGAGCGGGGGGCGTTTAGAGATTTTTTTGGGGTGTTTGCTGACATTTTGTGAGCCGCTTACCTGTTGCGCCGAGGCTCGGCGCGTCGCTTGCCGGTTGATCAGGGAAAAAAAATGAAATAAAAAAGCATTTGGATTGCGATTTGAACCAAAACGGGTGGAAACGGAGCCAAGGCGGTGCCCGGGAGGGTTGGCGCGCACCCTTTTTTCCCAGGGTTTAGGTAAAAAAAAACCCAAAAAGGGAAGAGAGAGCGGTGGAGGCAAGGCGGGAGCGTGTTTTTGGGGCGGGTATGCAAATCTCCGCGCCGTGGGCGCTGAAGCGTGACGCCTGTTTTGCCGAAAGGCCGGGCTGAGGGGTTCCCCTCCTGGCACAGACAATGCTCCCTGCGGAACATTTGGGATTTCGCTGGCGTGGCGTTCAACACCCGGAGGTGCCAGCGTGTCTGTTTTACCTATAATCCCTAAAAAAAGCCCAAATCTGTGTGGGAGCTGCCTTCAAACTCCTGCTGGCGGCAGAGCTCTCGTGGCGTCACCGTTTCTCCCTCCAAAAATCCCCCGTTGTCCCCAAATTCACTGAATTCCACCAAAAAGGTCAATTTTTTTTTTTTGGCGGCGGGAAGAGCGCAGTCTCGCCCTCCTTTCGCCGCCCACTTGTGTGTCATCGCAAGGAGAAGGAACCGAAACCTCAGGGCCGAACCGCCGGCCAAAATGGGGTGCCGGAGGCGGTGAGGGGTGTGCCGGGGCGCGCGCCGAGGGGTTTGTCCCCCCGCCGGGCGCCTGCGTGCCTGCTTTTCCCGGCGCAGCATGGCCCGGCAAGAGACCTACGGCAACTGGCTGGGCCCGCCGCCGGCGCCCGCCAAGCGGCTGGTGCGGCAAGCAGGTAAAATGGGGGCGACTCCCTCTCCCCGTGTCCTTGGCGTGTCCTTGGCGTGTCCTTGGCGTGCGTTTTCGCGGTGGGCGAGCGTCTTGGCGAAGAGCGGCGGTGTCTGAATGCGCAGAACGGCGGGGTGCCGGGGTGAAACACGTTTGGGGCGTGCGGAGTCGTGCGGAGCCCCTAAATCTCCCGGTTTGGCCCCAATTTCAGGTGTAAACACCACGCCGGCCCTTCAAAAAAAAGCATCTGCGGCTTCCTGGCTGGCGGCGGCAGGGTCAGGAGAAGCGGTTTTGAGGATCCTCCCCTTAATCCTCACCGCTCTTTTCCTTTTTATTTTGGCAGGAATTTACTCCGTCGCTGGGAAAATGACACCCATGGGTGACTTCCGACCCGGTAAGTCATCATTTTTTCGCCTTTTCAGGCTTTTTGTAGCACGGGTGGAAAGCAGAACTCCCCGAGGTGCCTCCCCGAGGCCTAACGGGGCTTGCTTTTCAGCTCGGCTGGTCAAACGTGGCTCGCTCTACGCAGCATTTCTCTCTGAATTTGGTTCCTTCTGGCAAATGAGATGAAATCGCCCCCAAAATATCCCGAAAATCCAGCCTGGAGGGGACGGAGAGGGAATTTATCGCTCCGTCCTCGCCCTCGGAGCCGGCGTTTGCGCCTTTGCAGGCTCAAATTCACCCCCTCCTGCCGCAGAGAGGTTCAAACTTTGGCAGAATTCCTTGGATTTGCAGCTGAGGGGAGAACTTGGCTCCAAAACAGCGGAGCGGCGTTATAAAACTCTACAAAAACGATAAAAATCAATATATATTGAGAAAAAGGAGTAAAAAACCTTGCCGGAGGAGCTGCGACTGTACCAGAGGGGAAGGGAAACGGCGTTTTCCACGCTTCCTAAAGGAGCGAGCCGATGGTTAACGTCTGGGACTCCCAGCTGGGGTAAACCCCCTGCTTTTCACCCGAATTTTCCTCTGGCGCAGCGTCCCCGGACAGCTTCGAGGACGATTACGACGACGTCTCCCTGTCGGAGTCGGATCGTGGCCGCAAGGCGGCCGAAGACGAACTGCAGAGCCAGAGGAGCAAAGGAGGCACAGGTAGCGCCCACCTCCCCTCCTCGTTCACTCCAGGATTTCCGCCGGGCGGGATTTGACCCTAAACCTCCCCAAAAACGACCCTGCAGCGCCGCTTCCCTTCCTCCCAACAGGCGTTTACATCCTCGCGGGGAAACCGGCATCTCCAAATCCTTCCCAAAAGGGTGAGTGGCTCCTCAGCGCCGCCGCTATCCCGCAGCAGAGGCCTCGGCCGGATCCAGAAGCTGGGATTCCTCCCCAATTTCTCCCCCGCAGGCGACCCGGCGCCCGGAGGGGGCAGGGGACGGAGCCGCCGGTTGACGTCGGTGGCCGTCCTCTACGTCCTGGTAGCGCTGAGCTTTGTCGCGTGGGTGGTGCTCTTCACGCTGGCCATGATGAAGCGTAAGTGGCCCTGGAAGCATCCCCGATGGGCTGGTTTGGTGAAAACACTCCCAAAAAAAGCAATTTCTGTTAAAAATCGCACGGGACTTGTGCCGGCGATGCTTTACGCGTCCATCCGCGTGGAAACGGCGGCTAAAGCCCGTTCGTCGTCACAATTTGGTTTTAATTCCGCTGCAGTGTGTGAATTTTAGGGTTCCAGCGCGCTCGATCTGGGTGCTGCCTCCTCCCTGCACCAGCAGCGCTCCCCATTTGCTACGGGGTGTAAATCCAGAATAAATCCAGTCTGGAATTCCCAATTCGGCTCAAAAAAAGCTGTTAATTGGGCAAATTTAGACGTCGCTCTAGAATTCCCCGCTTGGCCCAAAAGAAAGCGATAAATTGGGTGAACTTGGACGCCGCTCGTGATTCCTCGGCACGATCCAGCCACGTTTTTTCCTTTGCTTTCATTTCAGAGATGGAAATCATGGCGGAGTTAAAGCTCTTGAGGTCCAACTACTCGGAGAACGAAGCCAGCGGTAGGTCCTCGCGCGCCCAGCGCCGCGGTGAAGTTCAACAGCGGGTGGGAGACGCCGATTTTGTGGGGTTTTGGCTCTTTTCTGCCACCGTTTTTTGCCGTTTTGGAGGAAATGAAGGAAATGAAGGAAAAATCAAGTTGCCTTTTTTGAGCGGCTCCTGGTTGTGCTCTGTCTTAGTGAAGCGACGCCGATTTCGACTGACTCGTTTCTGATTTCCGCCGGGAATCCCATCGGGGTAACAGTGTAGATCGGACACTGAGCGAGCTCACAACCCAAATCCAAAGGAATTAGCCCCAAAAAAGTGCAGACAGGAGCAAATCGTGGGATTTATCTTGGTTAGGATCTTACTGGGGGGAAAATCCACCCTATTACCTCTGCTAAAGGTTACGGGACGGATGTAAATCCTACGGAAAATCCTGTAAAAGTCCAATATAATGGGCCAAATCCTTCACCGCTGCCAAATTTAATTAATATTAAATGTTTTTATGGGTAATATTGCAGCAAAATGTCACCCAGAGAGAAAAAACCTGCAGCAAAGCTGGCAGGTGGTGACGTAAGAGCTTTCGCGGCCCTGATTGAGATTTCCACACGTGGAAAAGTCATAAATCCTGCGGGAAAGAGCTCAAGGTTTGGGGGGGAAGCAGGAAAAAGCGGAGGGGCCGGGGCTGCCGACGGTGGCTCACGCTGCTCGCGCTCCCCAGTGCGACAGGAGCTGTCGGAGACGCGGCGGGAGCAGCTCCGGATGCGGAGCTGGATGCACAAATACTACGAGGAATTGCAGGACATCGCAGGTAAAAACCGCGGAATCCCGTTTCACAGTCTCTCGGCGTCACGCGCCGGGAGAGAAACCTCCCGGTTTTAGCCCAGAAAAACCACGGTGGGCTTAGGGATGGAAAATTTGGGGGATTTATCCCAATTTTGAGATGTCACCCTGCCGCCGAAGCCGAGGAGTTTTCCCTAGCTGAGAAAAACTCTTTGTTTTTTTTTTTTTCCGCCCTGTTTGGGTTCGGGGGGTTTCTCGTCCTTCCAGTGCTGATCTGCAGATCCGTGGTGGACAACAAGAAGTGCTCGGCCGGCTGGAAGACCTTCGAGAGGAGCTGCTACTCCTTCTCCACGGAGAGGATGAGCTGGTGGGACGCGAAGGAGGTCTGCGCCAACCAAGGCGCTCACCTGGTCATTGTCAACTCGGAGCAGGAGCAGGTGAGCAGGTGAAGAAGAACCAATTTCTCAGCCCAAAAAAAAACATTTTCTCCAAGAATTCCTGCTCTGGCAAACACAGGAACTCCAAAATATTTTTTGGGGGGGGGCTCAAATTGGGCAAGATTGGCCGTTGGGCGCGGAGTTTTTTGGAGGTGGCAAAAAGTGCTGATGGCCAAGCCGAGTTCAGCCTGTGACTTCCTATTTTTGGGAAAAAAGTGGAGCAAAAAACGCCCTTTCTGAAGCGTGGTGTGTGAGCTTTGTGTTAATAAACCCAAATTGTTCACTTTTCCCCCAAAAAACCTGCTCAGATATCACAGTGATGACCTCACCTTAATCCCCAAAAGCTTCAAGATGCTCCACAGTCCCTAAAATTCTTGTTTTAGGGCTCCACAGTCCCTAGAATTATTTTTTTAGGGCTCCTAGTCCCTAAAATTTTTTTTTGGGGGGCTTTTTTTTTGAACCAATTCTGGTTTTCTAGAAGTTCCTGAAGGACAACATCAACGGCAGCAGCACGTACTGGCTGGGGGTGACGGACCAGCTGGAGGAGGGCTCCTGGGTCTGGACCAACGGCGAGAAGACAAGTATCAGGTAAAAATTCCTCAAAAACGGAAAAAAAGCAGCAAATAAATGGGAAAAGGTGATGGCAACCCGCTGAATCTTTGGGTTTTTTGGTAGTTTTATGTAAGGTGAAGGGTTTAGGTTGGGAAAGTAGTGTTAGAGGAGCTGGTGGTGAAAAGAAAGAAAAAAAAAGGGAAAAAAAGAAAGAGAAAAAGAAAGAAAAAAGAAAAGAAAGAGAAAAAGAAAGAAAAAAGAAAAGAAAGAGAAAAAGAAAGAAAAAAGAAAAGAGAAAAAGAAAAAAGAAAAGAAAGAGAAAAAGAAAGAAAAAAGAAAAGAAAGAGAAAAAGAAAAAAGAAAAGAAAGAGAAAAAGAAAGAAAAAAGAAAAGAAAGAGAAAAAGAGAAGAGAAAAAGGGAAAAAAGAGAAGAGAAAAAGAGGGGAAAAAAGAGAAGAAAGAAAAAGAAAGAAAAAGGAGAAGAGGGAAAAAGAAAAAATTAAAAAAGAAAAAGAAAGAAAAAGGAGAAGAGGGAAAAAGAAAAAATTAAAAAAGAGAAACAGAAAAAAGAGAAAAAAAAGATAAAAAAGAGAAGATAAAAAAGAACAAAGAGAAAAAAAGAACGAAGATAAAAAAGAACAAAGAGAAAAATTTGTTTTTTAGTGTTTTCCTTCCCTCAAAATACAAATTTCCGCTCTTGCCGAGCGCGGCTGCCGCGCGGGTTCGTTTTTACGACGCCGTTCCTTTCTCTTTCCCTTTTCCCGTTTCCCCCTTCCCCAGTTTCTGGAACACCTGGAAGGAGAACCGGGAGAAGGAGCAGAAGGACTGCGGCAGCATCGGGCCGGACGGCGTCTGGAGCGACGCCGTCTGCTCGCGCCCCAAGCGCTGGATCTGCGAAAAGTCCTGGAATTGCTGACCTCTGCAGGTTTTTTTTCCCCGTTTCCGCACAATTTTCAACGCATCCGTAAAAAAAAAAAAACAAACGTTTTGTACTTCCCGCTCTGGAGCTTCACGCAGCTCCGGGGACGCGGAGGTGCCACGCTCCAATTTTTGTCTAAAAACCCCAAAAATCAGTAAAATCTCTGTGACCCCCAGCCTTGCCAGCTTGAAAAATCTCCAAAAAAGGGGATTTTCAGTTCAAATAGCTCCCACGAACTGGTTAAAGCCCCACTCACCAGCACAAATCCCGTTTCTCAGCATCGCCAAATTTCTCCGTCCCCCCCACCTCCGCCGCCGCGCTGCGGTTTCTGCTTGACTCTCAGAAAAGAGAATTTTGGTAAAATTCTGGGTTTTTTTCCCCACTTTCTGAATAATTTTTTTTTTCTGTATTTATTCTTCCCTCCCCCAGCCGCGGCCCCGCAGCCAAAAAACTCCCCAAACCCCAATTCTGCTCATTTTTAATTTAAAAAAAAAGTTGATAAATTTGATAAATTGGGTAAGCTAAAATTTGATATTTTGGGGAAATTTAAATTTGATAAATTTGATAAGCTAAAATTTGATATTCTGGGAGAAATCAAATTTGATAAATTTGATAAATTGGATAAGCTAAAATTGAATATTTTGGGGAAATTTAAATTTGAGAAATTTGATAAATGTGATAAGCTAAAATTGGATATTTTAGGGGAATTTAAATTTGAGAAATTTGATAAGCCAAAATTTGATATTTTGGGGGTATTTAAAATTTGATAAGTTGGATAAATTGGATAAGCTAAAATGGGATATTTTGGGGGAATTTAAATTTGATAAATTGGATAAATTTGATTTTGGGGCGATTTAACGCATTTATCGAGCCATGGAAACGCAAGGATTCGTTCCGGGTCATGCAATTCCCTCTCCTGGTTGAAAATTAACATGGAAAATGAGGAAATTTGAGCCGGGTTTGAGAAATTTGGTGGAAAAATCAATGAAAAAAGGATCCAGGGGGAAAGTGAAAGTGGTTTTGGGCCAGTTTGGGCCAAAACCAGTAAAAAAAATGGACTGGTGGTGGGGGTGGCGCAAAGAGACGCTTCTGCCCTCAAGGAAAAATTGTGAATTTAACCAAAAACCCCCTTTCTAGCAGGAAAATGGGCTGGGGGAGGGGCGGTCCCTTGCTTACTGGTCTGTAGGCTCTGGGGATGGAGACTGGGGTTACTGGGAGGGCACTGGGAGCACTGGGAGCTCTGGGGCTGAGGAGGGTACTGGGAACACTGGGCTGGGAGGTATTTGGAGGGCACTGGAAGGATACTGGGAGCACTGGGGCACAGACACAGCCCAGTCGCAGCACTGGGAAGGGTACTGGGAGCACTGGGAAGATACTGGGAGATCAGTGGGTGTTGGGCAAACACTGGGAGCACTGGGGCAGGGGCACAGCCCAGTCCCGGCACTGGGAGGGCACTGGGAGCACTGGGGGAGCACTGGGAGGGTACTGGGAGCACTGGGAGGGCACTGGGAGAGTACTGGGAGCACTGGAGCAGGCACCCCCACAGCCGCCATTGCCCCTCACCTCCACTAGGGGCCGCCTCAGCCTCCCTCGACGTCCCATTGGCTGAGCCACGCTGCCCATCTCAGCTCACAGCCAACCAGCGCCTTTGCTGTGCCCTAAGGGGCGGGCTTCACCCTTAGCACCACCTCCCAGGGGCGCCACTGCCCATTGGTTGGCACCACCGCTCTTCAGCCCACCCCACTGCACGATAGGCCCCTCTGTTCCCGCCTCCTGGCACCGCACCAATCAGATACCACCGTGGCAACTTTGGGGGGCGGGAAGACACATGCTCAGCTCCATTGGCTGTCAGTTCCCGTCAATCAGTCGCTAGCAGGCAGCTAATTGGCTTTTGGGGAAGGGAGGCGGGGCTTGAGACCCCACCTTCTCCTGTCTCTGTGCCTTGAGGGGTGGAGGGGGAGGCTGGGCGCCATCTTGGAGAGGGCGCAGGCCTGCGGGCCCCCTTTCCAGCCCCCCAGTTGGACCCAGGCGCCCCCGCTGCCCCAGTTGCATCCGGTCCGACTCCTCTGGGGCGAGCCAGGTGCCTTTAATCGGCTTTTTTCAGCCTCCCTCCCCGAAATCCTGCGGAGCTGCAGGGCGAGGGCGGCAGGGAAAGGCTGGAAGCGGAGCGATCCTGAGGGAGAACATGCCAGAAACGGGCCGTTCCGCAGGAAAACGCTGGAAATGGGGTGATTGTGGAGTGAAGCAGGCCAGAAAAAAGGGGAAAACTGTCGGAAAAATGCTGGAAATGGGTCGTTCCGTGGAAAAAAATGATGGAAGCTTGTTGTTTCTTAGAGAAAACGGTGGAAATGGGTCAAATCTGCGGGGAAAAATGCTGGCGATGGGTCAAAACAGCAGGGAAAATGCTGGGAACGGGGCTTTCCATGGAAAAAATTCTGGGAACGGGGTGTTCCGTGGAAAAAAATGCTGGGAATTTATTGTTCCACGGCAAAATGCTGGAAATGGGTCAAGCGTTGGGGGAAAATGCTGAAAATGAATCGATCCTCAGAGAAAATGCTGGAAGTGGGTGGCATCTGCAGGCAGAATGCTGGAAACGGGACGTTCCGTGGAAGAATGGTGGAAACTGGTCGTTTCTTGGAGAAAATGCTGGGAATGGGTCAAAACCGCAGGGAAAATGCTGGAAGTGGGTTGTTCCGTGGGAAAGGGCTGCAAATGGCTCGGTTTTGGGGGAAAACACTGGAAATTGGTTGTTTCTTGAGATAATGCTGGGAACGGGTCGGATGTGCAGGAAAAATGCTGGAAAATGGTTGTTTCACAGGAAAAATGCAGAAAATTTTTCAATCCTGGTGGGAAGCAGCGGGGTACGGATTGATTCTTGGGGGAAATGCTGGAAATGGGATGTTTATTGAGGAAAATTTTGGAAAATGTGGGAAGAGTGCTGCGGATGGGCTGTTCTGCAGGAAAAATGCTGGAAACAGATCAGACCTGCGGGGAAAACCAGGAAAAAAACCCTAGAAATGGGTCAAATTGGCAGGAAAACTGGGAAAATGGGTTGGATTGGTAGGAAGTAGGCTGGAAATGGGTGGGATGCGCGGGGGTCGGTGCGGGGGTCGGTCCGGGGGGTGCCCGCTGTCACTTCTCCCACTGGCAGCCCTCGGCGCTGTGGCTGGGCGGCCTCTCCGCCTCCTGGGGAGGAAAAACGGGCGCCGGCGGGGTGAAACGGGGACAAAATGGGGTGAAGTGGGGCAGAGGGTCCGGGGGCGTCTTGCCAGGCTCCCTGGGGAGACGCGGGGGTCCGGGCAGCCACCCCTGTGCCACCCCTGGCCCCCACGTTGTTTTGGGGCCAACCAGAGGACCCAGATGTTTGGGTGCCCACCCATCACCCCACAAGGACCAGGATTTTTGGGTGCCCACCTGTCACCCCACAAGGACCCAGATATTTGGGTGCCCACCCACCACCCCACAGGGACCCAGATTTTTGGGTGCCCACCCATCACCCCACAAGACCCAGATTTTTGGGTGCCCACCCGTCACCCCACAGGGACCCAGATTTTTGGGTGCCCACCCACCACCCCACAAGGACCAGGATGTTTGGGTGCCCACCCATCACCCCATGGGGACCCAGATATTTGGGTGCCCACCCATCACCCCATGGGGACCCAGATATTTGGGTGCCCACCCACCACCCCACAGGGACCCAGATATTTGGGTGCCCACCCGTCACCCCACAGGGACCCGGATGTTTGGGTGCCCACCCATCACCCCACAGGGACCCAGATATTTGGGTGCCCTCCCGTCACCCCACAAGGACCCAGATGTTTGGGTGCCCACCCACCACCCCACGGGGACCCAGATATTTGGGTGCCCACCCGTCACCCAACAGGGAGCCAGATGTTTGGGTGCCCACCCGTCACCCCACAAGGACCAGGATTTTTGGGTGCCCACCTGTCACCCCACAGGGACCTGGATATTTGGGTGCCCACCCACCACCCCACAAGGACCAGGATTTTTGGGTGCCCACCTGTCACCCCACAAGGACCCAGATATTTGGGTGCCCACCCACCACCCCACAAGGACCCAGATATTTGGGTGCCCACCCATCACCCCACAAGGACCCAGATGTTTGGGTGCCCACCCATCACCCCACAGGGACCCAGATATTTGGGTGCCCACCCATCACCCCACAAGGACCCAGATGTTTGGGTGCCCACCCACCACCCCACAAGGACCCAGATATTTGGGTGCCCACCCATCACCCCACAGGGACCCAGATGTTTGGGTGCCCACCCACCACCCCAGAAGGACCCAGATGTTTGGGTGCCCACCCACCACCCCACAAGGACCCAGATTTTTGGGCGCCCGGTGGGCCCCGGCGCTGGCGTGTCCTCACCGTGATGTAGGTGACGTGCGTCTCGGTGGGAGGGTGCGCCCGTCGCCCCAGCGCCCTAAACCAGCGCCGGTACTGCTCCGTCACCTGCGGGCGGGACCCACGCGTGCGTCCCCGTCCCCTCCCGCGCGTCCCACGCCTGGGTGTCCCCCCCCGCCCCCGCCGTGGTACCTGCCGGTTGAGGACGCAGTGCACGAGGAAGATGAAGGCTCCCTGCAGGCTGTTGACGATGGTGAAGACGAAGGCCACCGCCGTGTCCCCCCGCACCTGCAGCAAGCCCAGCCCCCAGGTGCAGCCCAGGATGCAGATTTGCGCCAGCGCCTTGAACGTCATCAGCCTGTGGGAACGCTCGGTTCACCTTTTTTCACCCCAAACCCATCCCAGATGCTCTTCCTCCTCCTCCTCCTCCTCCCCACCAAAAACTCAAGGCGTTTCCCGCTGGCGTAAAAACCCACCGAGTGTTTTTTAAGGCCGTGACGTCGGCGTTGAGGGAGGAGAGTCTGTCCCGGAGAATCCAGAGGGTGGTGAGGAAAAACAGCAAATTAACCTGGGCAGAAAGCGAGAAAACGCGTCATTTTTCCAAGAGGGGGCCCACGGGGTGTAAATTTGGGGTGGGAAAGGGTCAACGGTGCAAAAAAACGTAATTAACGCCCCGTGGGGCAGCCCCCGCTGAGCGCGCCCAGCCCGCGGGGCGTTCGCTTCCTCCTGCTCTCCGAGGTTCATCTAAATTTGCCGGTTTTCACCCAATTTTTTCCCTTCTGCCTCTACGAGACGCCCACCAGGATGATGGCGCAGACGGGACCGAGGAAACTCCAGATGAAGCCTTCCTCCACGCTCAGCCAGCAGCTGAAAACGGAAAAAAATCGGGAATGACATCCCAAAACCCCGTGGGTGATGGTGGTGGCGGGAGGACGCCCGCCCCTGGACGCCGCGGCCGTGATTTTGGCAAAACGCGTGATGACCGCGCCTGGGCGCCGGCTGGGACTCACTGTTTCTCGGTGCCGTAGCCGCCGGGGTGGACGGCGGCGGAGATGGCCACCACGACGGCCGGCGTGCCGTAGCCCACCGGGTAGATGTATCGCTTCCTGAAGCGGCTGGCGCTGGTGTAGTTGAGGACGCGCAGGTTCCTGACGGTGAGGAAGAGGTGCAGACCCTCCAGGAACATCCAGGCGAAGCAGGCGAGGAAGAGGTAGTGGAGGAAGCCCGCCGTGATGGCGCACGCCAGCTGGGTGGGGGACACCAAGGCCGTGCTGGGTGCCGGTGTCACCGCAGCGTGGCCTGGGGTGGTGGTGGCATCTCCGGCGCTTGGAGATGTTCCACACACCCCAGCATGGAGGAACCTCAAGCAGATGGAGATACTTTGGGCTGGGGGCAGACCAGAGACATTCAAACGTCTCTTCCAAGCTGAGCTATCCCATAATTCACTTGGCTCCACCCAGCCAGAAGAAGAAGGGACCCAAGAGCCTTGAGGAACCCCCATTGGGTGGACCTGAGGAGGTAGAGTTGGCCTGGAGACCTCCAAACATCCTGTCCAACCTTGGTTATCCTCTAATTCAGGTGCTTCCGCTCCCCTGGAGAGTGATGGGACCCAACGACTCTTGAGGAACCTCAGCCAGTGGGACCCACTTTGAGTGGAGGTTGGTCTGGAGACTTCCAGCCAACCCATTCGGCCTCGATTATCCCATCAGCCAGGTGCTTGCGCCCACCCAGTGTGAGATGGGACCGCCGGCAGAAGGTCTGCTGGAGCTGCTAGGGTAGAAGCTCCAGCCAAGAGCCGTGACCCTGGGGTTCTTTTCCCCTCGAAGAGCTCGAGAAGGTCCTGGGGAGCTTGAGGAGGTCCCAAAGACCTCATGGAGACCCCCCGTGGAGCCCCTGATGGCCCCAAGATGCTCAGGGAGACCCTGAGGAGCATGGGGAGACCCCA
>JAAGAY010146976.1:78054-124219 GCA_011801015.1 Ardeotis arabs | reverse complement strand
AAAAAAAAAAAAAAAAAAGGAAGCAGGTGTAGTGAAGACAAAGGACTGGACAGGGACAGATCAGAAAGGATGGGCTAAGAAAACGCATTTAAAGAAAAGAGTAGAGCCCATGACTCTATATTGCAATTCTCTACAAAATCTAAGAGGGAACACCAAATTCCCAAGTCTCCCTGTTCCTCTGCTGTCAAAAGCAGTATTGATTGTATCCATATCGCACAGGATATGATAATTTGCTTCTGCTACAGATCCCCACTTCAGGTTGAACTCAAGTGCAGCTAAAAGTTCAACATGCTAGTGATTTTTCTGGGTGTACTACTATGTGTAAGTTGGTTGGGGTTTTTTGTTTGTTTGTTTGTTTTTTAAAGCAAGGAAACAACATATACCCACAAAAGCACTTAGCTATTCATAGGGTACAAAGTTCAAATGCTGAGCAGTCAGCAGCTGCCAGCATGAAGGTTACTCTCAGTACTAAGGGGCAATATAAAGGCTGTTAGTGGCATGTCCCACTGACATTCCATTTTGTACCAGGTGCATGGAGACTCCATGTCCTGCTTATGCTTTCTCCAAAACAAAAATTAAAGCAATATGATCTGAAGACTAAGAATGGTGGAATCTGGAAACAGGCGACATGTGACCAATCTCTCCAAACACATACTTTGCTTTAGGCACCACACTCACTGCCCAGCAGGTAAAGAACTATGAAGAACTGGACTTTGTGAGGAAACCTCCCTGAAATCATCAGCAAGGAAAAGATGTTCAAACCTTAACACTGATAAGGAGGTCTCTGAGTGACTAACTTAACAGTGTTAGCTTTTATCCCATTAAAAATAAGAAGAAAATCCAATAACTGTCCAATATAGTTGATCTTCTTCATCAGCTTAAAATATTACCATCTCAGAAAGGAGGGGAGGTATATTCTTAATGTATGAGGTTTCATAGCTAAGAAATAATTTGTTTATAAAAGTTAACACTGCCTAGGCTAGTAGCTGACTTCAGTTTGGACAAGAAACTAAACAGTAAAACTTGCTCTATCATGACCCTTTTCAATGTTTGCTTTCTCATTGCTGTGGATTGCCGGGGAACTCGTGAGTACACAGAAGCTCTCATCCACAGCACCACTTGCTTAAGCCACACGGAGCCTCCCCCTCTCAGGCAACAAAGTAGTTCCTCGGTAAATATGGCCGAAGCAGTCAAAGCCGCTCCCTGTGAGGCAGAAATACCTTTGCACAGGGCGTTTTGGCAGCCAGCAGCAGCAAACAAGGAAGCACAGTACAGGCTGATGATTGTCTCGTGAAGTGTTTTGCAGGGATTCTCTGTTTCAGCAGATTTTTAAATTTAAAAACTATTATAAAGATGAACATGTTTTATCCCAGGTAGTTTCCTAATAAATATAAGGCAAAATAAGTATGTAAAATACCTTGCACTTTCACAGAACCTTCCACCCGTGTATTTTTAGAGCACTTGCTGTGTTAACTGCATGCATAAAGTCAGTATGCATACACATATGTGACATGATCTTTAAAACTGCTAAATCCTCACAAATTCCCTTGAAAACAAGTAGAACTCTAACTGAAAGCCCCAACAGTTTTGATAAGGTGCCCCAAAATAGCATTAGGAAGTTAACCACAGGCACTCAGGCTTGCAGGCCTCAGCCGAAGCCTCTGAGCCAGACTCGCAACCCTGCGAGACCTGTCTGTGACTGGGGCACCCCGGGGGAGCCCTCCTCCCCTAGCACTGAAAGACTTCTGGGAGAAGGATTTTCCTAAACCTTGGAGCAGTTGCCTAAGTGTCTCCCTACTGGAGATGGCAATGAGAAGTTATTATTTGTAAATTTTCCTTTTGTTTTTTTAAATCATCTCATTAAGAGTGGAGCAACAGCCATAAACGTCATGCATGGATAAACAGAACAAGGAGACATAAATCAGTGGTGATAATTTTCTTTTAAGTGGCACAGAATATAAAATATTCAACGAGCATTAAAGTGCTGGACTTAGGTTACACTCACTGCGTTTTCCAAAATCCAGTGAGTTTTTTATTATTCTCTATTTGCACTGCTCTGATACCTGAATCCCAGACACAGATCTTGATCCTTCTCTGCTGCGAATGGTACGACCTTATAACCAAGTGACACTTTATTTTATAATCTGCTTATGCAAAATAAGTATGCAGCTGTTTCACGGGTTATATTGGGCTTCTGTAAACATAAATATACAATATAAAAAGCAACAATAGCAAAAAAAGGATGAAATTTGTCCATTAATTCCCACTAACTTCTGTGTGCTTTGGGACATATCTACACTAATACAATGAAAAATATCATACACCGACACAAAAATACATTTTTTTTTTAATTTTAAAAGTACTGAATAGTTTCCAAAAATACTTAGCTAGCCATGGAATTTTATATGGGAAAAAAGAGCTATCAGTAATACCAGAGCAATATCTAAATCTTCACAATTCAAGTGATTCAAGAGAAAAGCAAGACTTGTATCAAGCTAAACAAAATGGAGTTTCCAGATAGTTCCTAGTGATATTTAGGATTTAATTATAGTCTTCAAGTCTTTTGTTTTAAGAGATGTGCTGACAAGTACATTTAGAGAGTGTATTGGGTGATCATGGGTTTTTAAGTTATTAATGAGTTTGTGATATGTTTATATTTGCTTACTTTTCATTATCCTTTGAGATTTATTCTTCTTATGCAATATGCAATTGTTTGATGATATAATAGGAAATCATACAGTTATTTAAGGTGAGGAACATAGCCATTTATTTGTATCAAGTTGTTACGTGTTCCATATGACCACATATGGTCACTTGAAAGGTACTATTTGACAACTGCTAAAACTCATTACTGTGATAACTGACACCAAACAGTGGCAAAATATTTCTAATATATGGCCAGTTCTGCACACGTTATCTCAATATTTGCTACTGGAGCATTGTTCATGCCACTGAAGTCAAGAGGAGCAGCACTGAAGCCCTTCCTGTGTGGTGGATCAACACTGCTCCTCACTCCAAGCAGCTCAGCTGAACCCCAGACTGCCACCTCTGCCATGGCAATATTTGTCTGTGAAATCTATGTACCTTAATATTGGCATTTCTAGCACTTTCCATTCTTTCTCCAGGTGGATGCCAGGTCTCCTCCCAGCAAGACACTGCCAGCCACCTCACTAGCAAGACAGAGTCTTTAAAGTCAGCCAAAATGTAGAGCACAGACTCATTTTTTCTGTTTTTATTTTTTAAGACTCTCCTTTTCACTCAGGTGCTGTCAGCATGGGCAGCTGCCTGCCCCAAACAGCCTGCACTGCAGCGTGGAAGCATGTAGCAGTAGTGCGACCTCCATACGCAGCTTTTTGGTACTTGCTCCTATTTTTTTTTTTTATAAGCAGTTTCAGACTGAGCTCCTGACTTCCCCCAGGACCTAACTGCAACAGCATACGGGTGTGCACTTCCTGAATCAGTAACTTGTTAGTGTGATTTCTTTACTAGTTTTGAGTGTACACTACTAACAACTTAGTAACAGTATCCACAATTTAGTGTAATAATCTAGTTGACATGAATTACTCCCATTTAAGCACAGTTCATTTATTATCTACCATTTAGGATACTCCAGGGTGCTTGAATTGCGTATCATTTAACTTGGCCTCTGTAAAGAAGCCCCAGGAGAGATTTCTGTTGCCTTGCATGTTGCTCATTCCGGTTTCACTACAGCAGAATTATTGTCACAGTTGAAAACTTCTGAATCACTTTGGTTTGTTGATTTTTTTTTCTTTCTTATTTGTACACCAGATCATCTAGTAAAAGACCTCTGTTAGATGTAGGATGGTTTAGCTACCTGTTAAAGTTAAATATTATCAACATTCAGAAAATGCAACTCAAAGGCATCTTAATAATTCTTCTCTCCCTCATTTTTCTTTAGATACCCCGAGATATTAAACAGATGGGAATTACACATTAGAAACTCTGCAAGTCTGCATACGAAACAACAGACTGGAAAGGGCCACCAGTGCCATGTGGTTGGCAGCTCTTCCAGCCAGGACAAAGTGGCAGCCCCTGCTTCCCTGCTCACTGCTCCTCCCAGAGCAAGAAGGGCAAGAAGAGAGAACGGGAGATAAATCAGATGAGGAAAGCACTGAAACAGCTGCCTTGTTTGGCTTGCTCAGGAGTAAAAGTCACTGAAGAGAGAACATCTGTCTAGCAGTCAGCTCCCTGCACATTACAGATTCCTAAGTTTCTTCTCATGCCTACTGCAAGACCAACTCAGGTAGCACTACTGAGATGCAAAATAAGAAACAAACAGCACCACAAGAGAATGGAAAGGATGAACAAATTAAAAGAAAAAAAAGGCAAAATGTAAGAGAAGAGACCTGTGACTGGGCAACAGATATTACTTAGACCCAGTTTTCTCCCTTAAATTTTGCAGATAAGAGGTTTGGAGGAAGGGATGAAGTTGCGCTTTCTGTTTCATTGAACTAAAGCTAGAATCCTATATGTAACGAAATAAATCAACACAATTCCAGAAATGACTGTCTTTCCAATATGGAAATTTTATTGTTCAACTTCAGTTGTTTTTTCTGAGTTTCTTTCTGTGTGCTCACTTCTTCCCCTGCCTCCTCACACATATCTGCACTATACAGTTTATTGCCCTTCCTGTTGATTTGTTCTCAGTCACATTGAAAAAAGCACTTGAAAAAATACAGCTATAGGCAGCAGAAGCTGAATCAAAGAGAAAACCTGTTGCCTTTTGTGGTGGTGCAATTCCCCCCACCTCCTCCTGAGTCACTTGGTGCCTCATGCATTCAACCTTGGATAAATCAGGAATGGACTGCGAAGGTGGTGTGCCCAAGCGATAAGACACCCAATTACCCTGACGACCCAGTGTATCTTGGCCTGGGGAGTGATACCAGAATCTCAAAAAAATCCAACAAACTATGGGCCTGCATAATTAGTGGAAAGCACCAGAATATTTCATAATCTGAGTCAGGCTAAAATAGAAAAGTACCTGACAAAAGTCAACTATTTCAGACCCTGTAAATAGCAACCCTAAGCAAGACCCACTGAGCTCTCCTGGATCTCAGCAGGCTGTGACCAGCATCTCCCCTGAGCTGGGATGCCTCTCAGGCATAGCTTCCTTAGACCAAAACAGGTTTAAGGATTGTCTGCTGGCAAAGTTGTCAAAAGGCCAAAGTTTGACTTCTCAAGGCTCAGTTATTCCTCAGTCTGTTGAGGAATGTCAATGCCTTGTGAGTATTTCTTCTAAACTCGAGACAGAAGAGGGAACTTTTAACTATAGGTTAATCTCCTCTATCCGCCCCTCTGCCTATATAGAGAAAGAAGAGGGAACTTTTAACTATAGGCTAGTCTTATCTATGCACCTATTTCATTGGATCCAAATATTTCTGTCTGTATTTGTGGGGTTTGTGTTTGTACATATATATCTATATACAGATATTTCTATTTACAGATATATCTATATACAGTATATTTAGGATACTCTGTAGTAAGTTAGTGTGAATCTTGTCATTCTCAAATCTGTAATTAGGTCACTGTTTTCACTTTGTTAATCTTTAAATTGGTTAATGATTAGGTGCTGCTAAATTCAACCTTTGATTTATCCCACACTGTCAATAAATCTGGAATTGCTGCTAAATCATAACTGTGTGAAATATTTCATCTGCAACACCTATGAATGCATCACATAGTTTCTCCGTGTCAATGACGTGACAGCCAGCTGCACTTCAGTTCCTTTCACCTGCCCCAACAAAAACACTAGGCTGGAATTGAAAGCAAACCATGGAAGGACATCACAAATTACATGAAGTTAACAAGATCAGTCAGCATGTCCTAATAGAGGTTTCTCTGGAAATGCAAAAGTATCTTACAGATTTTCTTATGGTTATACATATTTTCATGTTATAGATGTGCAACATTTCTCTCACTGCCCGTTTCTTATCCAAGCCCATGATACCAACCATCTGTCCCATAGTGGAGCTGTGACTGAGCTGCCACATCCTCGGCATCCATGGAACTAACATGGTGAGGTGTTGGCAGTCCTCTCATATCCAAAACCATTCATTTTCAAGAAAAAAAAAGATAATAGGAGCAAAGATAATGGAAGGAAATATAATGGGAGCAAAATTCAGTCCAAAACCACCTGAAGTCTAGCCTGCTCTGCAGTTAGTCAAGGGCTGTCAATCGGAGTGGAGAGGTATTTCAGCAGCTGAAACTAGTGAGCAACCCCATCTTGTCTGCTATGGGAGGATTCAAAGGTAGTTTATTTGCATGCTTTGGGAAATGTGGAGTCTCCAAGAACTTCATTCGCTCGCAAGAAAATTATTTAATGCCTTCTAGCAGAGGAAGTGATCCCAAAGGCTTGTGAAGCAGACAAATATGAAGCAGCAGGAATGCTTAGGACACAAAGACCTCTGACAAGCATTTTAAGGAAGATAAAAGCTTGATGAAAGTGAGACCTGAAAGTTCACAAACTGGGAAGCACCACATAAGTGTATAAATACATATATAAGTACATATATACAAATATATATATAAATCTACTTCTTGGTTTCATAGATTTTATAAGGAAGCTATCAGAACCATGTACAAGTAAATCTGGAGAGAAAGCTCTACATATAAAAACATTTGCCTTCTCAAGGGACTGCCACAAGGTCAGCACAATCCTTTTTGGTAGTCCTGCTTAATTCCTGGCAATAAAGGATATGTGGAATTTTCTGGGTGGAAATTTGCCTATTGGCAAGTGCAGCAGAAGCAGTATCTCCCTAAGACAAAACAAGCAGGCACAGGCAACTCACTATAATTTAATGCCATAATAGAATAGTAATTAAAAGCAGCTTGAGAATGGATTTCAAACTTCCTCTCCTGTTACTCATTTCTGTTAATTAATCCCTAGACAGAAAAGGAATTCACCAAATAGCTCCCAGTAAGCGAGCCTGAAATTCTGAAATGGGCATATGATGCTTTGTCCCTTGTCTTATCTGTTGCTGTGTCTTAGAAGTGGAGCCTGCAGGTAGAGTTTAATTCTTTGCGGACACTGGTATCTGCTATGAAGCAAAAAAAGATTTCTGTTCCCTGGAGAATACCCTCACCACCACCCAAGAGAGTAATTGGTAATGTGTACTGATATAAATGGGTACATATTCTCCATTACACAAAGACAACTCAAGCCCACAACAATAAAAAAAGACCTGGCTTTGGAAAAAAAGTAAACTGTGTGACTGCATTGTGTGCTATAATATATCTCTGTTCACTCAGGCTGTAGAGAAGCTCTGCTCGCATCTTCAAAGTAATAACATCTATTTAAGGTCTAACATTCCTGTGCATCCTTTGTATTGTAAAATTACAGCAAACTAGTTAGTACAGGTACTACTACATTAAGCTTTCGGACAATTTGTACGGGTTTTAGCCACCAGAGGGAAATCGTGCGCTATTCTGAGTGAGCAAACAGACAAACAAATCGGAACACCCAGATGATTTTTAAAAATGTAACAATGAATATAATTTTACACCTAAAAGAAACTCTGAAGTAATCTTAAGGGATATTTTGGGTAGTATCAGTGTCTTACTACATGTATATTAAATGTGAAATTTCAGAAATTCGTAATCAATGAAGAGTGGCATTTTAGTATACCCTACTGGCTACTAAACTCAAACTCATGAAAAGCCCAAACAGTTTCCAAATACACCCAAGCCTCCACACTCGTGTTGAGAAGACAGCAACAATGATTTGCAGACAGTTTTTGAACTGGAGCACTGCTCTATTTCTGAAGTAGGTGATACCACATCATTGACCTAGTCTGTTTGTACCATGACATCCACTTTTCCAGCTGGAATTACCAGCCTACCTTGAGCAAAGTCCACAAGAAGGGCACTTTGCCAATGGAATTACACTATAACAGCAATAATGTGGATACAGCTTACACCAACGAAACTGACTTTCTACCAGGTATCACTGACCCCTACTTTGCAAGACCTATTTCCATGAGCAGTACTATTTTGACAGCTGGGCCTTTGGCTCCTAAGTAAAGATATTTTAAAATCTCACTGTAAATTCTTTTTGTGCACAATTCTTCTGGATAAGCTTCCCCACCCAAACAAGGTGCATCTGATGGTGGCAGTCAAAATCTGGGCATCTGGGAGCATAAACCTCTCTGCAACCACAACCCTGTAAACACGAGTGTGTCTCAGTTGATGTCAGATCCTACAACAGCTGATGTTTCCTTTTAGGTTTTTCCCCATGAGATTTTTTTGAAGCCTGGTTCTATGGGATATTAAGGTCCATGGGAAGAGTCATATACAAATGCATGCTAAAAACATTACCCAGTATGTTTGTAGCTGTCAGATCTCATACCCTGCACTGTCATGTGGTAGCTTTTTTTTTTATCCTTTCCATCTACTTGGATGCTTTGACTCCTATCCTGAGGCAAGAAGGATATGAACTAGTCCATGTCTAACAAAATTCCTGTGTGCTTCAGTTACCAGCTGGAGATACTCGAGACTTTATCAGGCACTCTGGAGTATCCAATAGTTTGCCCATGTCCTAGGGATGTTGCCTTTGTACAAGGAAGCAGATTTTGAGGAGTATTCATTTCTGATAACTGCATTCCCAAAAGTTCTCTTGTGGCATAGAAGTCAGAAGAGAAACTGGAGTCAAGAAGGTTTCCCAAAAACCTGATTTTCTAGCCCGAACAGTAAACACTATTTTTTCTCAGATGATCAAAGGCACTGACAGAAAGCTCATAGACTCTTTACAACCACAGTGTCCAAGAACAATCCTTCAAAGATCTATTGGGTTTGTGGTTTGCTGTGAGGGCCTTTACAAAGCTCAAAGAATGTCTGTAACTTGGATTTTGTACTTCAGTCCACACCGGACCCTTTTTTTGCCTTTATTTTATGTTCTTCTCCCTTTTTCCTTAAAACCAGTTACTTTAGCTTTTGTTTTGAATGCATAAAATTTACATAAAACTGCTGTGAACATTTCTTCAATGAAGCAGTATTTGGGAGTAATGTTTACACAAAAATAGGTTTTTACTTAAAGGCCAAACAAATTAAAAAAACTCCACCTTATTTCACTACGTTCCCCACCAAATAACCATTACCTTATCAGAGATCACACACTATATAATAAAGCAACAAAATACAGAACTTTTATATTCTCTGTCAATAATTTCATTTTACCTGTGCTGTATCAAAACTTAGTCTTTAATTAAATCTCTTGAGCATTTTCAGTCTTAGTGAATATTAGAAATTGCTCTGGCTGCCAGACTCTGAAATGCATAAGAAATTATCCTTTGATATTGTGCTGATTTTGTTTAGTGGGGGAGGCTACAGTGGCAGCTTCTGTAGGAAACTGCTAGAAGTTGCTCCCCTTTGTTCAGTGGACTCGGCCGGGCCTAGGGCGGACCCGCTGTTGGCCAAGGCAGAGCCAGTTGGTGACGGAATGCTCGCTGATAACACCTCTGCGATAACATATTTAAGAAGAGGAAAAACTAAAAAAAAAATTTTTTTTAAAAAAGAAGATGAAAAGAAGCAGACGCAAGGGCAGAGAGGGTGAGGCATGAGCCTGGCCTCCTGCTCGGTGGCCAACTGGGCCCGACTCAGACCAGCCCGGCTGCAAGAAGTGGAGAGGAGATGAGATGGATGATGTGAAGGGAACCTGAGAGGTGTCGGCCAGCCTGTTGTGAAGAATTTTTCTTGCGAGAGGAACGGCTGCAGACGCCAAGGTCAGTGAAGAAGGAGGGGGAGGAGTAATGCGGCTCCTGGCCAAGATTCCCCTGCAGCCTGTGGTGATGACCATGGTGGAGCAGGTTGTCCCCCTGCAGCCCATGGAGGTCCACGGAGGAGCAGAGATCCACCTGCAGCCTGTGGAGGACCCCACGTTGGGGCAGGTGGAGGCCTGAAGGAGGCTGTGGCCCGTGGAGGGCCCGCTGGGGCAGCTGTTCTGGAGGGACTGCACTCCATGGAAAAGGACCCCGCAACAGAGCAGTTTCACGAAGGACTGTGGCCCCTGGGAGGGACCCCACGGTGGAGCAGGGGAGGAATGTGAGGAGTTTTTCCCCCGACGAAGAAGGAGCGGCATAAAGCGACGTGTGATGAACTGACCGCGACCCCCATTCCCTATTTGCCCCTGTGCCACTCGTGGGGGTGGAAGGTGGTAGAGATAATTGAAATTAAGTTAGGCCCAGGAAGAGGGAGGGGTGGGGAGAAGTTGTTTTTATTTTCTTCCTCATTATCCTGCTTTGGTTTTAATAATAAACAAATAATTTTCCCCAAGTTGAGTCTGTTTTGCCCGTAATGGTAACTGTAATGATCTCTCCCTGTTCTTATCTCAAACCTTGAGCCTTTTTTCTTGTATTATCTCTCCCTATTCCTTCAGAGGGTGGAGGGAGGGAGTGAGAGACTGCATAGCTTGGTCCCGAGCGGGGCTAAACTACAACATGCTCACACCTTTTAGCAGTGTTTTATTTACGTGTATAAGCTGGGCTTTCAGGTTATTGAAAGTTATCGTGATTCATCTGAGGGGCACCAGTGACCTTCCAAAGGAAGGTAACTTTCTAAACCTTAGCCAATATCAAGCTATGCCCCAAAATAATCTATAGAATAATGTATATAATCTACAAAATAAAGTATAGAAAACTTGAGAGGGAAGAAAACTTTTGAGTGTAACAGCGGTTAGTATTTTGTAATTAATTCAGTTGCATGCAGCCTGAGACAAGTACAAGAGAAGTTAATGAAAACAAAGTAGAAAATGTTTTGTGCATTGATGAGTCTGCTAAAAAATCCTGGTTTTAGGAAAATCCCAGAGTACATAATACTTTCATTAACAAACACTGTGTTCGTGCCAACTTAACTACTACATAAAAGGTACACCAGGCTCTTCAATCTCTGTTTTGACTATTTGCATCCTTGCTGATACTGTCCAAAGGCTGTTGCCTTTGAAGTATAAACCCAACATATATATCCGCTGGTCTGAAAATACCATAAACTGGAAAAAGCCTCTGAAAACAGTACTATTTTTACCACTGTTGTTATGAGCTGAATCTGTTTTGAATCAGAATCAGAAAAATAAATACAAAAGTGTTTACATTTTTCTATTAAAATTTTATGAGACAGATGATTACAATACATTATAATTCACCTAGGATACATTAATAAGACTATTTTAACTTTCACAAATTAGTATCTCTTAGAAATCCATCCATCTACCATAAATACACATCATTCATGCATGCTAACAAATAGATACATTTTCTGTATCTTGGTATTGCCTTTTCTCTTCCGTTCTGTATTTTTGTAATGGAATACAGAGCAGAGAAACTGTTTTTATAAAAATGTACTTGATACTAGCAAAAAGTAATAACAAAATACACCGACTAGAAGCAAAACTTGATTTGATACCTACCAGAAATTCATAGGTTAAAAAACTAGCAAAAGATGAGCAAAGAAAATCAAGGCTAGCAAGTAGAGATCCAGTTGTAACTATTTTAATGGCTCCATATTTCTGTAAAAGTTTTTCAGAAATGGGACCAAAAATCACAACAAAACCATAGCTGGATAAATCAGTCCAGGCTAAGAAACAAAAACCATCACCAATTTTCTGGTAATTGATTCCATTATAATTCCTGACCACTAGAGAGAACTAAGCACAAATTCTTCACAAATAAAGCTGCCATGTTTTGTACTGAAGCATCAGAGCTTCTGTCTATGGTTGGCGAAAATCAAGATCACAGATATTTTCTGCTTTGACTTCGATATTCAGCCATTGTTTCTTATGGAAGGAGCCGAGTGTTCTCTACTTCCCCTAATCGTCAGTGAATCACAAGTTTATAGATAGATTCAAGTTGCTACAGATTAAATATATTTTATTACATTAGTGTGTGTTAACTTAAATACATGTCTAGGAATGACAAAGCTATACTAATACCGAATAAGAGCTTTAAAAATTTTGATAGAAGAATACTAATTTGACTGGCTTAGCTCAGTTTTATATACAGATCAAATTGATAATGCAGCAATTTGGTATGTATTTCTAATAAAAATGCAAAGAAAATAAATGGAAGAAGATTATTTCATTAAAAATATGATTTACAGTTGGGTTACAGAATAGCATCAATCCAAAGAAAACTATGGATATCAGCTAGAAAATTGTACAAGTAACAGATTTTTCAATTTGTAGGGAAAGGAATCCTGACTTGGTGGATAAGAACTTTCACCATCACAATAACGTTTTAATGAGTAGGTTTTGCATTCCTGAATAAATAAAACCCAGGCACTTTTCAACTCAAGTTAGATAATGGAGTTCATTCAAACAAAACCGGAGAATTTTTTTTTAAGGAACTTGTTGTAAAAGGAACTTAATTATGCTCGAAGCTGCCCAGGGAACAGCTCCTTCTTTAGTGGTCACATCGTTACCACCAGGTCTCAAGTCATTCACCCACAGTAGACGAGATGTCATTTAATTCCTTCTTCAGCCTGAGGGACCTGCAACTACACCACCCAGATGAGAATTAAGAGCTATTGGTATGGTACAATTTGATGGTGAAACATCCTCCTTTTTTTTTTGCTTGTTTTTGGAGCTGTACTTCACATAGACAAAGAGGGTATGAGCTCCTAACCCACAAGTGGTGGCAGGAGGTGCTACCTCTTACCACAGGAGGTTGCAGGAGGGAATACCCTGATTGCTTGGCAGCAGCATAAGAAAACAGGTTATGAGCCTCTTTCAGTGGTTTTGTGAAATCATTTCCTTGGCTTTTATTATAGTATCTGAAAACTAGCCGGAAATTTGAAAACATTTTAGATGTTTCATGAGACAAACTGTTCTGACATTTTGAAAATGTTATCATTTTCACTTAATCTAAAACTACTTTTTAAAATCGATTCAAATTCTGAAAGCTTCAAGTACCATCTTCTTGCTACTTTTGAAGAAAAAATCCCCCAAATTTTCACAGTTCTAGTCAACGAGACTGCCTTCCAAAGATCCAAATCAGAGTTTGGTTTAAATGATAAAATCAGAGTTATACATGTTATGTACTTAGTCATTATTAATAACCTTCTATCACAAAAATGTTCCTCTCTAGACTGTTTTTTCCTATTTCTCTTCAGTTTCTATTCATTGTCTTCTACTGTTATCTGTCTTTGTACGTAATTTTTGTTTTCTTTCCTCTGCCTTTCCTTGCTGGTAGCAAGGCCCAAATGACTTTAATCTCCTCTGTCCACTGTGACTCTTTTGTAAATTCACTAGCTTATAGTGATCACTCTTCTAAGAAAATTAATACATAAATAGAAAAGATAGCACGTGAAATTGAAATACCATGGGAAGAAAGTTGTCACGTTTTATGGGGAGATTATTAATAAATGAGGTCCATTTTCAAGATTATACATGTCAGAAAATAGATTTAGCTTCAGGCTGTCTGCACTGAGATATTATGGCTTTATTTAACCCTGTGCACTGATGACCTACCTCCTTCTGAGCTGCTTGAACAGAAGGCGTTGAGCAGGGCTGCCTCGGAGCCACCAAAAGCAGAATGGAGCTCACCAACAAGCAGAGACCTTGTACGTGCAGCCAATACCACAAACCAGACCCAGCCGCAAGCTGCTGGAGGACATGAATTGTCTTCTCAAAGCTTATCAGCCACATCTTCTGTGCGTACATGGTGCAACACAGTATGTATCCTTCTCTCTTTAAATATAGTAGGAAGTGAGGACCTATATAAAAACAAGTCTTTTTCTTCAAAAGTAACACATGGAATACATTCAACAAAAAATAAAATTTCACCATGCTTTCGCTATGCAGTGTGCTGCACAGCTACCACAAAATTAAAATATTTTAGTAAAGAACAGCCTCCATAGCAAGCTCCAAAAAGTTAAAAGTTACTCCATAAATAGTGAATGTAACATCCAAGTTCCTACAAATCTGTGTTCTTTTCATACCCTAAACTCCTAACACCCGCTCCAGCTCACCTGTCAGTCCTTCTGACAGGGTCACTGAAGGAAAGATAGAATATCAGAGAGCCTGCCAGCAACATCCACTGGCCAGCCTGCCACTACAGCTGCCTGCTGTTGAACATTGAGCAGTAGGGTTCTCCTCCATTGCTTTTGCTCTGAACTGGTCTTGCTCTTTTACGTAGTAGCAGATTTCACAAAAAAAATGGTAAGAATGTATTGCATGTAAATTAAATCTTTAATATCCCATACTTGCGTTCTGTAATTGCCCTCAAAATTTGAGAAGAAAGCCAGTGCCCCACAGATTGGAACTGAGGTTCTGCCTGCTCAGCAGCCCCTTGGAAGCACATCCCAGCCTTCAGCCCTGTTTCTCCCAGAGACAGGGCAGTCATTCATGGCAATCAAGATTTCGGCTGTACATCAAGTGGGATTTTTCACAAGACCCTAACATCAGCACAATTCACATCCCAAGCACCGTTTTGGTCTCACGCACACATAATGTGTGACACCTGTCACTGACAACAACCGTGGGTATGTTTTCTGCTTTTCAAAGTAATTTCCAGTGAGCATTTTTCCCTCCCGTAAGACAGAAGCCTGAGGCAGATGTCCCACCGCTGCCGTTTCCAACTCACCAGGTTCCAACTCGCCAGGGTCCCTCACGGTTACCAGGGGCTGATGACCTGCAAGGAAGCCTGGTGCGACCCTCTCCCTGGGGAAGGCCCCAGCCTGCCAGACCAAGCTTTGCTCTCTTCCCCCTCCTCCCTCACCCCCAAGGGAGGATGAGGAACCACTTCACAAAGGCTATAGCTCACTTTTCCTGCCCTAGGGCCCTCCCTCTCTGCCCAGGGTCTGTCAGTGAGCCCCCTCCAGTGGGACGGTGACAGTGACAGGGTCAGCAACTGCCCATTGGCTGCCATCTCGCCCCCCAACCCCACCCCGGTGGCCATTGGGGCAGCGTTTGAGTTGTTCAGTGGCTGAAGGCCAACGCAGGCATGGCAGCAAGGCTGGCAGGAGGGTGGGGGTATGGTTTTGAGCCCTGTGGGGCTCTGCCCAAGAGCCGCCATACCGCTCAGTGGGCTTCAGCTAGAGCACACTCCCTGAGGCAGCCTCTGAGGGAGAGGCGCTATGTCGTTCAGATATGAGAGAATTTACACTGAATAAGAGAATGTTTCAAGGCAGTACATGTAGCAAGAAAATTTTAGATCTGAGGGGTGTTTTTCCTTTTCAGTTACATTTTTTATTTGTTGAATTCTCTACCAGAAAATCATCAGTGCTATATACAACAAATGCATGCATCTCCATTTACAGAATTTTGTATCATATTCTTGCCTAAGTTGCTATTCAGTCATGACAAATATATGCAATCTTTATCACACTTGGCATTGATATTTAAAAACCTCACACTGCACTGTGAACAAGGATGGATCGCACCAGCCAAGGCATGACTAGTTTCATGTCGTGCCATATCAGTGCCCTTCATGAAGGAAGCTCCAACTCCAGCACTGTCCTTCTTGGCCCTTTGCATTGCCACTGAACGATGTGGTTAGTGATCCAAGCTCCAGTGTCTCTTCAGCCATGAACTTAAAAAAAAAACAACCAAGGTAAACAGCAAGCTGCAAATTGCATTAATTTACACATCCGTAGGAGTGTGATGTCCCACACAACAGCAAATCCAGACACCGTCATGGCTCATGCTCCCTTTGCAGCAGAACTGCAGAGGACTGGTAGGTACTTCAGCAGACTGCAAACTGTGGTGCTCCTCTTCTCTCCTCCATCCTGCCCCTCCGTCCTTCAGCTCCTGCCCCTGCCTACATCACCATCCCACCATGACTGCTACAGTGTGGTGAAGCATGCTGAATGAGCAGAAGATCCACCGAGGGCTTGCTGAAAAGTCATGGCTGGGTAAAAGTAATTGCATTTATTATAAATATTCTTATATTCATAGTGAGTCAAATACTGACTCAGTAAAAATTCTGGCTGAATTAAGTCAGATTCTGGTCTTGTTTTTAGATATAGTTCTTAATAATTTCTGAAGCTAATAAAGTACATTTCATCTATGCATGTTTGTGCTAGTAAATCCATTCCTAAGGAAACTTTGCTAATGGTAGCTAAATACCAAGAAACATATCATGTTTTGTCATGGATAAAGTTCCAACAAAAAGTATTGAAATAATTGCAGTTCTGTACAGTTTATCTCCTTTTAAAAAGTGGCATGTGAATTTCACCTAGAAAAAAACAACTTGTCACAAAGAGATGTTCACCAGATTATCAGCTTTGATGGATTCCAGCATCTGAATCCTGTGCCAAATGAAGAGAATCTCTCAAGCAAAGCTCCATTCTCTGTTCAGAAGATAAACGCAGGAGATGTCAGAAAACTTTTCTGTGGATATTTCAGTGTTCTCTTTAATCAATAATTTTATTTTTTTTTAATATTCTCTTTAGTAGACATGTCACTGTTGGCTTTGACCAGTCTCAGCCTTGGTGTAAGCAACTCCCAACGAGCAGATGGAGTCTAGAACTGGGCAAAGATTTACGAGACCTAACACCTAAGTCCAGCTATATCAGCAGCCTTGAGCCTGTTTCTTCATTTCTCTATTTGCTTTCCTTGCCATGCTTTGCTCAAAATGTCTTCTCTTTAGGTTAGTATTGTCACAGCACAACCTGTCTGCAACAAAAGGAGAGTGGAGACCTACATTTAAGTAAGATTTCCAGGTAGACGTAAATGAAACAGCAGAAACAGCATAAATGCAAGTAAACTGAACCTGGGCATAACCTGATTCATTTACTTAGTACTTTGAGGATATTTCAGTGATGCAGGACAGATGAGATTCAATTTTTCCTTAGAAAACACGGGAAGTTCCTCTGTAAACTTCACTTTCCTGATAATTCTAAGAGAGTGCACTTTAGAAGAGAGTGAGTCTTAAGAGAGGTGAGTAAGATTTCAGTTTTCCACAGGACAGCGTTATTCTCTTTACTCTGTTCCTGAAAGAAGTTGTATATCATGGGATCATGCTCCCTTAGAGGTGCAGAGAAGCCCAGATGACTTGCTGTCACAGGCACAGTGACACTGGTTTGGGTTGCACGGTGAGAAGAGTCCTCCAGTAATAACATTGTTCAATTTGTATTATATAGTAAAAGAAGATCCATTGTCAGTCAGAATTTCACTAGTCGGTCTTGAATGACAAATATCAGAGTTTGTCCTTGAACTACGTTTATTGTATTTCTTGTATCTCATGCACCATAGGTCCTTCATTATCTTCACAAAATAACTTCTGAACTTCACTCCAATGAATGCATAGAGCACAGGGTTCATACAACAGTGTAAAAATGCTATGGCTTCAGTGGTGTACTTCACATAGGCCATTATCTTGTCATTGTCACAAGATTTGTCTATCTTCCCCATATTTATGGCTGTCACAAGAAGAACAATGTTATACGGTACCTGGCAAACTAGGAAAACAGCTACAATTAATACGATCACACGGATTGCTTTGTTTCTTTTGGAATTCTGAGCTTGTTGTAAGGATTTGACAATGAACATATAGCAAAAAATCATGAATGTGAAAGGTATAAAAAATCCAAATCCAACTTGTAGACACAGCAGCACCGATTTCAGCGTTGTGCTTTCTGACATTCTGTCAAATCTGTGATCGCAAATCTTTTTGGTTTCATTGATGGAGAAGCTGTAACTTTCACTGTACAGAAAAGAGGAACTAGAGATTAAAATTGATGATACCCACACGACCAAACAAATGAGTTTACTATATGCAAGCGTTCTTGCCCTGAGTTTAAATGACTTTGTTGCCTGTACGATAGCAATGTACCGGTCCACACTGATGAAAGCCAAAAGCAGCATGCCACAACTGAAGTTGATTGCGTAGATACCTCTGGTCATTTTGCAAATGAAATCACCAAAAATCCATTCATCAGCAGCATAATTCACTGCCCACAGTGGGAGAGTGAGAACAAACAGTATGTCTGCTATGGCCATGTTGAAGAGGTACACATCCGTCATGGACTTGGTTCTTTCATATAGAGCAAAGGTCATCACTACAAAGATGTTACCAACTAGGCCGATGATACAAATCAACGAGTACGCAACTGGTAGAAACGCTTTTGTGAAGTTCCTGACTTCCAACTTAGAACAAGGTTGTGTGATTAGAGAAGCATAGTCTGAATAATATGGATAATCTGTGGGATGAGGCTCTGTCTGCAAAAAAGAAGATCATCAGTTAACACATTGGTGTTAATCTCTGATTTCTATATAGCAGAAAGATGATAGATAACAAAGTCAAATCTTTCAAAAATTAATATGCAAGTATTTTATGGCTTGCTGATTTGAATGGAAGCAGCATTTCCCTTACGATAACTGTAATACTTCTGTCCAGTCCTTCCCACGCCTCAGCTTCAAGTCTATATCAAGCTCATCTCAAGACAGTCCACAGCACTGTTGTTTCCTCCAACGCTACGTGTTTTACACTGTTTCCACCCACCACACACCCCAGTTACAGATGTATTTAACACTGCAGAGGAGACTTGTAAGAACTAACTAGAGAATTTCATAAAATCTTGTCCTGGTTTCAGCTGGGATAGAGTTTTCTTCCTAGTAGCTGGTATAGTGTTGTGTTTTGGATTTAGTATGAGAATAATGTTGATAGCACACTGATGTTTTAGTTGTTGCTAAGCAGTGTTTACCCTAAGTCAAGGACTTTTCAGCCTTTCATGCCCTGCCAACGAGGAGGCTGAAGGTGCACAAGAAGCTGGGAGGGGGCACAGCCAGGATAGCTGACCCCAGCTGGCCAAAGGGATATTCCATATTGTATGACGCCATGCTCAGTATTTCAACTGGGGGAGTTGGCCAGGGGATGGACGGCAACTGCTGCTTAGGGAACTGGCTGGGCATTGGTCAGCAGATTGTGAGCAATTGTATTGTGCATAACTTGTTTTGTATTGTTGTTGTTGCTATTATTATATTATTTCTTCCTTTTCTGTCCTATTAAACTCTCTTTATCTCAACCCACGAGTTTTATCTTTTTTTCCAGTTCTCTCCTCCATCACCCTGGGGTTTGATTGGGCGAATAGCTGTGTGGTATTTAGTTGCCTGTCGGGTTAAACCACAACAAATTATTATTAATTAAAATATGAACATGGAGATTATATTTCTGGATAGCCCAAAGGTTTCCATCTTTAAATATATTATGTAGAAAGGATTAGTCTGCTGTCACAGAAGACTCTGTAGTGTAAAGGTCTGAATTTGAAGTAGACATCTAGAATTCCTTTACCATCACGGGAGGGGAACAGGCTTCATACTAATGTAGCTTGGCTCAGTCAAGCCCAGGAGTGTCTTCTCTCCACTCAGCTAGACAGGCAATCCAGGATGGCTAGCCTAACTAGCACAGTTACCTGCACCACAAACACCAAACCTGTAGTTGCTTTAGGAGAGTGCAAGCCAAATAAACTGTGTGCTTTCACAATGAACTCTGCTGTCAGAAACACCTCTTCAGCTAATCACTCCTGAGATTAGGGCACTTGGACCAGTAGCCTCAAAGAGCTGAGACTTCCAGATTCATTGCTTTATTAATGTACTAATGTAGTTTATCAATTTAGTACTTACAAAATTCATTTTGGCAGTCCACTTCTCAGAAAGAAAAATATGTTGAGAAGAACTTCAAAATGCTTTCCCCAAGGATTTCTGAAAAGAAAATGAAGTAGATATTGGATTGGGAAACCAGCACAACAAATGTGAACAAGTAGAAAAACACAATTGGAAATAAAACATTAATTCAAAGAATAATCTCATCATTTCAACTATATCAACAATACACAGGAGCATCTCAACAAATCACACATCTCTGCAGCACAATGTGCAGTTGTGGAAAGTGGATGGTTTGTATCAGTATCACTAAGATCACAATCTTACATACGGAACATTTATTCATAGAGCTAAAAAATGATATATGAGAATATGTGACTCTTGATTCACATTGACTTTGCACTACAAAAAATTAGAGTAAATTAAATTCTACTTTCAGAAATTCTGCATGACAATGGTGATTACTGTATTGAGGGAAATAGGGAACAAATAAACAGTATTATGTTAAATTATGTTATGTTAAATTATATTAAACAAAATTATGTTCCATAACAGTAACACGGCACTTTTTAACTTTTTTTTTTTTACTCTGGCATTTTATCAGTGTGTTTCAGTGCTTTTAACATCACATTACTTGCCCTTCTTTATTACACTGGTGAGGTAAATTAAGAGTGCCAGGCTAATTGTTTCTTATAGTGCAAAGGATAGCACACAACATAGGAAAAGACTGAGCACTAGTGTTGGTTAATCTTTGTTCAGTGTGCAGATCTTTGTGTTATAGGCTGCACTCTATGAAAATAATTTATTTTCTTTGTCACTGTGATACCTAAATATTTTACAAACGGTAATTAATTAATTTGCACAACACCCTGTGGTGAGGAGGTGTTATTACCTTTATTTTACAGGGAAGGAACCTGAGCCCTGAGTTATTACAGTAAGTATCCACTTGAGATGTTCAGTTTGAGACACCTGTACCCCTCTAACATCACTATTAAGAGCATATGTAAAGGATTAAATCCATTGATTCTGGTCGCAGTGAGGCACAAACTTCTGCAAATCACATCACAGAGTCTGAAGTCACCCACATAAAATGGGGAACATGCCATTGGTGGCCACATGTGCAAAGTTGGGCTTAAATGACTTGTTTAACCTCACACAGGAACCCACAGGCAGGAGTCCTCAGCGTTCCCCTGCGTGTGTTCAGTTCTTCTCTTCTTCCCGTCAGCTGCTGTGTGAGAATGGCGCGTACCAGCAATGCAGTAATTGCAGGGACTGGATGACATTTGGGCCCATATTTGCTAAAGCTGTGAATGGCAGTTTCATCTAGAGTTTTTCTGCTTTTGGTTAGTTGTGCTGCTAATTAGGAACTGCGCATAGGTCAACTTTAAGTTTAAATAAACAAATCCTTCCTGTTTGGGAATTACCTGAATTTTGAAAGAGAGAGAGACAAGTAATGTGTAAAAGTAGGGCAGATGCAGTCCAGATATAACTGCGAAGGTAGGGGAGGGAAAAGACTGAACACATTCCAAAAGCATCATGAGGATGAGACTCTGACTCATGTGGGCAGGCTGGCTCGTGACAGAGGGATGCAGATGGGTAAAGATCCATACTATATGATGTGCTTAAGTATCACAGCTTCTCTGGCTTTCCTGTCCTTTAAATAAATCTTTAACCTCCTCTCCAGCTTCCTCTGCTGGCTTTTCAAAGCTAATTCTTAGAAGCTGCAGGAATATGACAGCCTGAAAGTGCTTGAACACCTTCTGAAGCAAGCTTTAAACAACTTAAAGTGTCTCTCAGAAGCATGAAGATGTATAAGGCAAGCAGGTAAGTCATACAGTTCATACGGGGCTGTGGTCCCCAGCCCATCTTTGAGAAACTCTGGTCTCCATCTGCTGCTTTACCCTCCTTTACCCCATCCAGCCAGCCACTTACGCCCTTGCTTGGTGTTCCTATTGCCCTTTGCGCTTGGCTGCAACTACAGTAACTCTTCAGTTAGACAGCGCTGAAGGGGCATCTGTCTAGGTTATTATTTTAGAAACTGGTATTTCATTATTGGAAGAAATATACCTTTCTAGGTATCTGTCATTCATATCTTTCTAGGATATACATGGTTAAAATATAAAAAGAGAGCCTGACAGCATATATTCTCTATCAAACAGTCGTTCTTCGTTCCACTTAGCCAAAGCCACTCTCAAACATGTAGAAGGAAGAAGACGAAGTGAAGGCATTTAGAAGAAAGGAAGCACGGATGTTTCCTACAGCCTGCAAGGAGGGCTAGGAAAGGAGATGTCTTCAAATTAGCACTGAAGAAGGGCTCTGTAATCCTAAGAAGAGCTCAGCTAGATAGCCTGTAGGGAACAGGCTAGCTCAGCTAACTAGATAGCCTGTAGGGAACAACCACTCATACTCTCTGCATCTGTAGCATCTGCATTCCATAGCATCAGGGAGAGCTGCATACTTTCCCTGATGCTACAGGAATTTCACAAAGGCAGCACCAGTCACACATTTAGTCGGAAAAGGACTTCCACTGTCCAGGTAAAGCTTCTCGAGGATGGTTGGTACAAGAGCAGTAAAGTAAGACTCAGACTGAAACCAGAATTGTAGAGATCAGATTTAGGATCTGATTTAAATCTGTAAAGCTGATTTCCTTTTCTGAATTTGAAACAGCATTCACTGAAGTTATTAAGAAGATGCACTGGCTGCAAAGGAAGTTGAAACAGAACTTCTATAAACATGATTTTCTTTTCAATTTAAATCTTTCTAGCAGTGTTTCAATAGGCACCTTTATAATTTATAATCTGCATATTTACAGCTTTATTTAGCAATAGTGTATTAGGTAATTATGAAAAATAATTTTCCATATATATAAGGGGATGTGTGTGCCTTCTAACATTGTTTATATACTACATATGGGCACATGTCTATGCATGTGCACACAAACATGCTTATGTTCTACATATTAAATACATAAGCCTTGCATTTTTGAGCTTACTATTTTTCCCTTTTATCCACATTATCATATTTCTTTTCACTATGAAAGCAACATGTGAGTACTCAAAAGTCTGAATAAACTACAATCTTAAGTACAAATACATTATTTGAATTCTATCAGCAAAAGACAATGGATAAAGAGAGACCTAAGGAAAAAAGACAGATTTCTATAAGGAAAAAAATTCTCGGTACTTGGAGGGAATCAATAAGTATTTTTAAAGCATTGCCCACCATTGTAAGTACACTCCTACTTATGTGTTTGGTTTAATATGTTCATCACACATATATACATTATAGATTACCTATTTTATTTAGTACTTACCAGATTTAGAAATTGTCTGAAGATCAGATGAAAGAGGATGTGTGATTCTGTTGCATTCTTTTGTGGCTACCTTAAGCGCATTTACCAACAGCCTCAACCGGAGTACACTTTAATTCGAAAAACAAGAAATAGCAGCATTAGTTAAAGGTACCGAGTTAAATTGAAATAATCACCACTTCCTCCTGACAAGCAATAGCAACAACCTGCTTTTTTTACGTAAAGGAAAATATTTAACCTTATCTGTGCTGGAGGCAAGTCATTTACTAATTAGGCTACCTATGTAATGATAGTATTTTTTAAATAATCAAGCTAGTCACCGAATACATCCTGGATGATGCTCTATTTTTGCAAAGGGTGCACTTACTGCCTTGGAGATGAGTAGTTTGACTGTCAATCATTTAAGTCACAAAGATCACTTACACTGGAACTGCAAACTGAGACAAGTGTTAATTACTGAATTGAATAATAGCTGTTTTCTATAGAAAAAAAATAATAATCTCATGTATGTCAAGGTGCACATTACCCAAATGTTTTGCCTGAACTGCTAACACAAAATATGCAAATGCCAAGGTAAAGAAGGAAAATGCAATTGTATTTGCCTGTTTGGCACAAACATTTGCTGGTTTTGCACATGCTTTTCTGGTCTGTTGTTAAAGTTACTTGGAACTAGACATGAAAATATTTCCTTTCACGATTCCTGAATTTTAAAAGCTATAAACATTTATTTTCCAGACCTTAGTTTCTGATGACAACTTAGAAGTTTGCCTTAGCAGGAAAAACAAAAACTAGTAAAAAACACCTTCACGCTTCTTATTTTAGAAACTGTGTGTGTGAACATTCAGTTGCAGCCGGTGATCTCATTAGAGAGACCAAATGGCATTAATACAGGCAGTCTGGTAAGGTATGATTAAATTAATAGAATCTAAATCTAAATAAAATGCAGGATGATGGATGACATGCTCACCTGTTTTACAAAACTGAGCGTATCCCAATAGCAGTGGCTCCCTAGCAGCTTAAGTACAGCACTGCTCTCCACTAACGATGCTCAGTGAATGAAACAAAAACGCTGCATGGTGTCAAAATGTGGCTTGGCAGATTTAAAGTATTATGTTATAATGGTTCATAATCATTTAAGCAGGCACATTTCATTTTCTCAATGGCTGATTTTCGTAGGATCCAAGATCTTGATTTCAGCTATGACAAAATCCCAACATATTTGCATAGAACAACACAGAGATACTTAAAAACCCAGAACGGTGAGGCTGTTTTTTCCTCTACCTGTGCGTGTATGTGGACACAGTGTTTTGATTGTTACTGCTGGTTTGGTAAGGTCCAGTTACACGGAGGGAAGAAGATGTGTGAGCTTCAGTGCAGCAAAGAAGAGGTAAAGACAGAAGGCCAAGAGAAACGATTGTAGCAGACAACTACGTTTATCTCCATTTTAACTGTCTATCGATGATTCAAGCTAGCAGCTGCAGTCAGAGAACCAGAGTGAATGGACCTTTGGTCTGTGGGACAGTTCTTGTATTCTTAGCAGTCACCGTGCTCAGCACTGTATCTTAACTGTCTGAAGCAGCCTGGATTCAGTGGCTTGCAGCAGTTGCTGAAGGACAGCTATGTTTTAATTGGGCTATGAAGAGGAGCAAGGAGAGCTGAGCTTGTTGGTCAGTGTGAGAGGGCAGTACGGAGGCAGGGGTGTGAGTGGGGAGGGTGCACGAGCAACAGTGCGTGGAGGGTGCTAAACAACTGCACTGTAGTTTGGTTTTCTGCATTAAGATGATTGGCAAAGTGCCCAGACCTTGTGAATCTTTCAAGACATCCTTAATCACAACAGTGAAGTACTTTTCATTTGTACTGTTTATTTCATAATTCATAACAATTTCCATCATTAAAATTTCACAAGTTTTCAGATCACCCTTTTAACCTTTGCTAAGCCCCCTCCAAGAGGCTTTTACCTCTTTTTTAACTACATTTTTGTACTGTTTTGCTAACTTGCTGTTAGTTGCATGCCAAAATGTAGCAATAGAAATAATCTAATTAACTTGATTTGGCCTTCACATGAGGCTCGTAATGTATTTTCTGGACTTTCTTGGAAAGAAAATACAAGCTTCATTTTTAAGTCTCTTGTCCCTCAAGTGCTGCAAGGAATAGTACGTTTACTGCCGATAAGCTGAGGCACATATACTTTTTGTAATAACATAGCTATATATGACAGCCCAGATCCTGTTTACGGAAAACTCACTTTCTGTCTAACTGCTGTCTGAAACAAACCACTGATTCCTGCTCACAGTGTCTGAGATTTTGAAACACGGGCTCAAATCCTGTTAAAACCAGCAAAATCAGAGTAGGAGCACATTCTATGTCAGTAAAGGGATTTTCCGATATTTCATTGTGCACCCTGTCACTGTGAGCCTTTTAAGCGCTTCTTTCTCATAACTCTGAGGCTGAAGAGATGGATCTGCATCTTGCAAAGCAAACTTCATTCCACAAAGACAAATCTATCTCATGGCATTTCGTACTCCCTCCGTAATACAAAAATGGATGTGACTTCAAATATCCAAGCAAGTCCATTATGATTGCAGTCCATATTCAAACAAGCACTTCTGCTGCTAGTAACAGTTTCCAGTATCTCCCTCAGACAACAGCCTAGTTTTGGAAGACTAACAGATCAGGCTGTGAAACAGCTGAATATTATCAACACTATTTCATAGAATGAGAGTAATTAAAAGATAGATCAGAATTTTAATGGTTAATTAAAAGATAATTTAGAATTTTAGCTTATTCATTATAAAAACTATTGCTCCTCTTGTTTTGTATTCAGGTGTTTTCTAATTTAAATGTATCTCCTGCTTTAATTCTGGAATATATTCAATATTCAGCATTAATAACAGTTTTTCAGAAGATGAAGAATTAGGTCGAAATAGGTGAAAGCCAAAGTTAATACAAGGTAACTAGCCCAGCTTACCTCCACAGCACCTTTTCTTTTGACCCAGTTATGAAGCCCAGGCAGCCTTCTTTGCAGGTGCTTTGTGCTTCACTTTCACACTGCCGCAAGTGGCAAGGTTTTTTTTTCTTTTAAAGACAACTATTTGAACATCTGCATGTTATGCAAATGAAGCCCCAACATGTAGTTAGTTTTTGTTCATATGTTAGAGCTCTGACTCTGAAAGGAAATCTACTCTCGTTTAGCTAATATGGTTATTGTGGTTTGTCAAATCTCACCACATGTTAGTTTTCTGCCACCACTAATTAAGGAAAGAAAATACTGTAAGATAAGGAAAACAAAACCACCGTCTGAGTTATTCCAGAATCTACATGTTTCTTCTGGAATGACTGGGGATGTTTGGGTGTTTTTAGTTCTAAAAGACAAACAGCACACACACTCCACGCTGTTCCATCCTGCTTTAATGTTCATTCAGTCTAATCTGATTCAGAAAACTACCCATTAGCTGAGGTTCTGGCCTCTCCATCATTCTTTTGGACTACAAAATGTAAACTATATATTTATATTCAGGTTGATTGTATTACCTATTTAATTATATTTTAACATTACCATCCTATATTGTCAATATATTTTTTCTCATTAATTCTTTCAAACTTTCCTTCTTTTGTTTGCATCTGGCTTTCCACTCCCTGTCAAACATGCTTTCTCTGGTTTTGTTATTTCTGTATTTAGTTTTTTATTCTCCTTATTTCTTTGTTCAGCTTTTCTAGATTTCTCTTCTTTCCATCTCTTGTTTTCTTCATAATTTCTCTCCAGCATTACATTTTGTAGTACCACTCACTTTCTTCCCCTTTGATCTTTTTTTGTTCACGTTTTCTGTCTCACTCCCATCTGATTACATCTACCCCCTTGTGTCAGACACAGCCCTCCTCATGCATTTGGAGGTGTCATGGACTGAAGTAACATGATCCCAGCACTGACATCCATCAATGTTTTAGTTACTTGATCACCTCTGTCCAACCAGCTAGAGGAGACAGAGCCCTCCTAAAGGCCTTCTATAGGGTTTTTGCCAGGGGAGCAAATAGGACTCAGGAGATTAAATGAATAAAGGTTATAAACAGAGCACTTGGGAAGGAGAGAGACTGCATCAGCAGCATTTAGTTCTAGCCTCTAGCCCGAGACATACAATTTCATCTGAAAAACCTCACAATCCACCAGTTTTCTTCAACCAATGCACCTGCTATTTAGTTTGACAATAGAGGGAGACTAAAAAAAAACATGGGAAATAGTTTGCTGGTCATGTGAAAATGGCAAAGATTCGGAGGTGTTTTCTTCTCAGACTGAACATGGAATTTCTGAAGGAGGAGCACAGTCATACTCAGAGGACTCCTCTGCTTAACTGCAGCATCACTTCTTAGAACCAGCCTAGCTCCTAGCTGGCCTGGCTTCCAGAAAGAAGCATGAAGAGCAGTAAGTGTATTCTCTCATTGATAATCACTGGCTTCAGAAAAGCTGGTTAAAATATTTTATTTTCTTGGAGAAAGTGTTGATGAAAACAACAGTTAGACAAAAAATTGTCATATTTTTTGATGGCAGGTTGTATAACAAAAATGCCAGTTTAGCAAAAGCATCAAGATGCACAAATGAGTTCTTGTATGGTTGTTCATGCTTTTATTCCCTTTTGCAGTGTGAGCTTACCAATCAGACTATGTTTCCTAGCTTTGGATAGAGAAAGTAGGCAATGAGTAATGTCATTCCATAGTCTAAAGTCTCACAGAAGCCTAGCCAGGAAAAGGATTGGAATTCATGAGGAATAACAGCTCTCATGAGACATAAGAGCAGCATTTCCAATTAACACACTTAGATTTTTTCATCAAAATGTTTCTGGGATAGCTTAAGGCATTCTGGAGGAAAAATTTGGTTTATTAAAATCATGCTTTTTTTCCATTAAGAAACAACTTCAGACAATTTACTATCAGTTATACTCCTTTAATTTAAGAACTTTTACCTGAATTATGTTGTATTTGGTCTGTTTCCTACTATCGCCCTTCAGCTGCTTATCTTAAGGAGGTTTAAGAACAATTTCTGGTGAAAGCATCTCCCAAGGTTATGCCAGAAGTAATGAACCTATACAGTGATGAACAAAATTGTATTGCAAGGGGCAATTGAATAAAGGTGCCAAGCGCTTGTAATCTCACTTATCTACCTTCTCTGCCCTCAAGAAACTATTATATGGACCAGAAAATACATGTTTGTTCCTGAAATCCCAAGAAAGCAAGTGTAACATGAGTCCTAATCCCTTATTCTCCACCACTTGCGCAATGCTCTGCACACAGTTGAGCATCACCCAGATGTTCTCTTTTCCTCAATAGGAAGAGATTGCTTTCATTGTAAATGTCCTTTCTGAGGTCATGGAGGGGGAAAATGGTGTTATTCCTGTGTGTCTCCCTCCACCCAGTGGAGATTTACATATCAGAAGTACTTAATCCAACATTCTTTGATTCTATCTGGGTCAATGAATCCATGAAATCAAGCTCACGTTACTGCAACACTTAGACAATATGTCATTATGAGACCAAGCTTAACATAGCAGCTACACTGAAAGGCTTAAAACCAGATTCTTGCTAAAGTTGATTTGATTTTTTTTTAAATTAAATTTATCACTACCAAGAAGACAAAATATTGCAAAATATTTCCACATAATTGCTGCCTTTTGAAGTAAATGGTCCCCTGCAAGAAAGTTCTGCTGAATTGCCTGCTAATTCATTACTAATTTACATTAGACTGTAGAGGGCAAGTGCGTTTCCATATCAGAAATGCTGCAAACACAAGGCAAAGAGACAAGCTGAGTTAAATATGCAGTCGCTGACATAATTTCTATGTTTTTGATGCTGTAGTTAAACCATACCCGCGGTGGTAACGGTTTTTTTCTTGCTTGCTCAGTCACTCACTCTCTGTTTCGTATCTCATTGAAATAACTACCGAAGTAGTTTCTCAAAGCCTGTCATCAGTCTATACTCCCAAGCACTGACATTTCAACCTGAGTATGTTTAGTTCATTGACCTGATTTCTTTTTAGAGTTGTACTTTCTTTATATGACTGTTTTGACAAGACACCCACACCATGGAATGCCCCAGTCACCTCTCTTTCCACAGCAGTAGCCTTTATGGCTACTGGTGCTTATATACCTAATGATGCAATTGGTTGTTTAGTATGGAAATTTTAAGGCATCTGGGATCCTGGCTCCCACTTGAAACCACAAGTGCTGAAATGGAAGAATGAAATTTGAAATTGTGCCTGCATGATATGCAGTCCCTGGGTTGGTTGGATTCAACTGAAGGAAGATTTCTTTCAGTCTATGTGGACCAAGATGCAGTGTGTGCTTTTCAGCTCATGGATTGTGATTTTCCCAATCATAAAGACAAATTGGAGGGATTGGCTGGCCACTTTGATGAGACAATGACTCCCTCATTTTTCTTCTACACCATACTGCAGGCTGTAATCACTAACCACACCAGCCATCTGAGGCAACTCAGAGAAAAACTCCCACAAGAGATTGCTCTGCAAGGAGGACAATCACCTTCCAAGTCTTCTGCACAGCGGGAATTACTGTTCCTAAACAGCTGCCACTGAGACACCACTTGTGCAGACTGATGTGGGAAGGAGGTTGTGTCCTAATCACAGATCTGCTCTGTGGACAGATGCGGATCAGTGAGATAATCAAGCACATGTTTAAATCATTCTGCTTTTAATAAGCTTGAAATGTATTGGGCACTTAACTCTTACTGCAGTCAACAGAAGCTAGGTACGTCGGTTCCTTTAGAGACTTGAGCATACCCATGAATTTCCATGTGGATTAGGAGGGAAAGTAAATACACATTGGGGTGCTGTGCCAAGCAGATCACAGGGAAAGCAGTTCCTGACACAGGATCCTCTACAGTCAACAGTGAACATAGCTCTCTGAACTCATATTGCAGCAAATAGTTTACCTTTCACTTCCCTTCTAAGAGTGGGCAACTGCTGTTATCATTCGATCTCTAGGTCTTCATGCATGCAGTCACTTACTGGTGGTTAGTGCTTTGATAAAATTGATTTTTCCACTGTGATTATAGAGGTGGTAAAAAAAAAAAAGAAACCAAAGAAGTAACAGGAGGCACATCACTGATCATTTGCTCACAGGAGCAGCAAGTCAGCAACTGCAGTTGATTAATTCTGTGCTGAGCAGAGAATGCAAGCATGTCCTTACATCCCATTCCTGAGAGATGATGAATTTGTTTCCATAAATATAAGCTAGTCCTCACTAAAACAGGCACCTGATAACACTGTGGTGCAGGTATGTTGGAGAATCATGCAGCGCAGGTAAATCTACTGAAGTGATACTACAGGGCAACAGGCTGGATAGTGAAGAACAGTAGATGATTAGCCCAGATATCCAGGTACGACCCTCCTGCCACGTGGCACTGGCAGCACAAGGGGGCCAGATTTGGTTATGCAGGCATTCTGGCATTGATCTGAATTTAGAGCTTGGTTATTGCTCTCGGCCTTGGCAAGGAAACTTCTTCATCTGCAGCAAGTTCAAGACTTTTTAACAGGTCTTTCAGTATATCTTCCTTACCCAGTGCAAAGCTGTGCCAGATAGCTCAGGTGCCAGATGCAGTACAGCCCCCAAAGCATCCGTTTGTCTTGCTCCAAGCTAGGCTGGTTTTGATGCCTGCCTGGGCACCTTACTCATGTCTTCATGGTCTTGTGTTGTGCAGCACAGACATGTTCTTTACTGCAGGGAAAAAGCATGAGTGTCTACGAGGACATATTTAAGAAAGCTGGCAACTGGTAGCTGCCCGTGCTCCTTCCTCCCCAGGATGTTTTGGTTGCCTCCACCATTGAGATTTGGGAAAGTGCGCTGATATTAACCACTTCCTGCTTCACTGCAGCTTCCTCCCACTTTGTTGACCAGGGTTGGCAGACATCTAAATTTGCATTGGTCCATCACTCATCCCCAGTGGGCTCTCACTACCCTGAAGCTTTAGTGCCTGTCCCAGAACTCTCCACCTGGACGCTTGCAGGGATGCCCTCACCAGGATCTGCAGCTGCTCCCCATGACTGTTCTCTGTGGCCTCATGCAAAGCAGTCTTGGCTCTGTCTGCTTCCTCCTACAAAGAGGAACAGGGAGGAACTGATCTTAACATGCTCCAGTATAGTCCCTCCCTTCAGAGAGGACCATCTGATGGATATCTTTCTTTTGTCCTCAAAACATTCTTTCTATCCACATTCAACTGATTTCATCAGTCTGTGTTGGAGTCAGGATCCTGCCTCAGCTGGGAATATTTGGGTCAGCAGCCTTGTTCTTTCATTACATCGCAGGCACAATATTCCTTTTCCTATTTTGAAGCTCAGTTTCTCCCAAAATACCTCTGACCATTGCTAGCTGAAATGCTGAGATGAGACCTGGCCCAGCCAGTTGTTCCTTTCTACCTGCTAGCAGTCATCAAAGCAGAGATGCTGCTCCTCTGCACCTTCTGTCCATTTGTCCCAAGGGTATCCGCTCCCTCTTCAGTCCCAAGTCCCAGGGCTATGTGCCCTAACTCTGAAGGCACACATCACAAGAACCATTTAGCAGGCTGCCTTTTAATATCAAATATATAAAACCAGAATTCAAAACTGAAATCAGTTTCCCAAAGCCATGACGGTTACATGAAGTTTGTGTAATCCATTCCTTGACTTCTCAATGTCAGTATAAAGGGAAGGTACGGGGTCACCACGTCCACTGCTAACCACTATGTTTCATTTAGCGTAGGAGCACTGACTCTTCAGGCCCTTCTGAAGCAGGGAAGGCCTCAGTCCAGTGAGATGTTTAGACCTCTGCCTACTTCTAAATGCATGAGCAGTCCTAAAGGTGTCTTCCAGTCAGGTTTCAAGAGAGTTGAGCCAATGCATCAGCTGACACTGGCAGCAGTCCCTTACCTTCTCCCGGCTCTGGCAACTGCCTTTCTCTCCAAGTGGCTAGCTTAGCTTGCCAAAACAACAGAAAATTGTTATTCTTCTTTCTTTGTTGGCTTGTTGGTTTGGGTTTTTTTTCAAGTGAGGAATTTCTCCTTTGTTTACTAAACAGAACCGACTCCTTCAGGGGTCAGGTGAAAGCCAGTGGGAAGAGCCCAGACCTTGATCCTAACAGAGTCAAGTTGGCCTTGCCTCCACTCCTTCCGCATGTGGAAAAGGGGTTCTCCTTGGTGGGAACTGTCCTTCCCACCTCCAATGAAGAGGCAACGTCTGACCCACACAGGTGAGGTATGTCCACACTAACCCACAGTGACATGTGAAATCTGGAAAGGATCCCCTAAGCCTCACCCTGCCTAGTTCTGGAGGGACAATGATGTCTTCCTGGCAGGATACAATGTGTTGTGTGTGCCAGTCATGATTGGGCTGCCCTGCTGTGGCTGGCACATAGAGCAGCCGATCTTTCAAGAGCCCCCTTCTGCCTGTCCAACAGAAAGAGGTTTCTGTTACACTGACCTCAAGACTGGCATTCACTGCCAAGCCTGGTCTCCAAGGATATCTTCATCGCTCAGCTTCACAGTGGGGTGTGTTCCTCAAATCCAAGTTCACACAGCAACCTACTCTCAGCTAGGGCATGTCCAGGGGTTTGTTTTCCTTTCTCCGTTTTGACATAGAATCATAGAATAGTTTGGGTTGGAAGGGACGTTTAAAGGCCATCTAGTCCAACCTCCCTGCAAGGAGCAGGGACATCTTCAGGTTGCTCAGAGCCCCATCCAACCTGGCAAATACAGGTGTTGTATGATGCAAGCTTTTGTCTCTTGCAACAATGGAGAGAAAATCTGCTTTGCTGTCACCACCATTCCCAGCCCAAGTAGGAAGGGGACTTCTAGGCCTCAGCCTACATGGCTGACAAAGACAAGGATTTCATGCCACTTTCCACAGCAAATGCAGGTGGCAGGACTGGAGGGGTTTGTTCCCCTTCAGACTGTCCAGGCCTGTCCGACCACAGTAATCCACATCACCTCTAGCACAGGCTGGTGTCCTAGTTTAGTCCCGCTGGGAACCAAGCTATGCAGCCTCTCACTCACTCTCCCAACCCTCCGAGGGAATGGCAGAGAAATAATATAACAAAAAGATCAAGGTTTGAGATAAGGACAGGGACAGATCATCCAAGTTACCATCACGGGCAAAACAGACTTGAGCTGGGGAAAACTATTTCAATTTATTATTAATAATAAAACCAAAGCAGGATAAGGAGAGAGAGAACAAAAACAACCTCCCTCCATCCTCCCTCTTCCCAGGCTTAACTTCATGTCAAATTATGTCTAGCTCCCTCCCTCCCTCCTGCAAGCAGCACAAGGAAGGAACATGAAATAAGGGTTGCGGTCACTTCATCACATGTCGCTTTATGCTGCTCCTTCCTCCTCAGGGGAAGAACTCCTCACATTCCTCCCGTGTTCCAGCATGGGGTCCCTCCCAGGGGCTACAGTCCTTTGTGAACTGCTCCGACCTGGGATCCTTTTCCATGGGGTGCAGTCCTTCAGTAACCAGCTGCCCCAGCAGGCCCTCCACGGGCCACAGCCTCCTTCAGGCATCCGCCTGCCCCAATGTGAGGTCCTCCATGGGCTGCAGGTGGATCTCTGCTCCTCCGTGGGCCTCCATGGGCTGCAGGGGGACAGCCTGCTCCACCATGGTCATCACCACAGGCTGCAGTGGAATCTTGGCCAGAAGCCGCATTACTCCTTCCCCTCCTTCTTCACTGACCTTGGCATCTGCAGCCATTCCTCTCACAAGAAAATTTTTCACAACCGGCAGGCAGAGACCTCTCAGGTTCTCTTCACATCATCCATCTTATCTCCTCTCCACTTCTTGCAGCCGGGCCGGGCCGAGTCGGGCCCAGACGGCCACGCGGCGCAAGGCCGGAGCGTGAGGCCTGCAAGGCCCACAAGGCTCGCACCTCCCCCTCTCTGCCTCTGCGTCTGCTTCTTCACATCCCTTTTAAAATTATTCTTCCCTTCTTAAATACATTATCACAGAGGCATCATCACTGTCACCAATTGGCTCGGCCCTGGCCAGTGGCAGGTCTGGCCTGCAGGCAGCCAAGTCCACCGGACAAACGGGAAACTTCTAGCAGGTTCTTGCAGAAGCTGCCATCGTACCCGCCCCCCCATTACACAAAACCAGGACAGCTAGCTTGTAACCTTGTGAAAGAATCCTTGCTGTTAATACTTCAGTGGTGCTAAAACACGCCAGCAGCTTACACTAATACAGGAATTTTGCTGTAATTTTCCCAACAATTTGACACGGTAAACACTATGCCTCATCTGTGCTGGAGAAAGGGATGGACTCCTACCAGCTGAGCTCAGCTAGAAGGTTCCTGGAAGACCTGAAGTAATAATGTGGGGCTGCTTAAAAAATTTAATCCAAACAAATACAACAAAAGAGCTTGCACTGCGATGCCTCACTTAATGGTATTACTGAAGAGTAACTATAAAAGGAGCTACACCGCAATTACTAAATTCGTGTCCTGCGTTACTGAGATGCTACTGCCTGATAACTGTGAGCTACTTGTCAGAATTCAGAAGTTCCTCCAGCTCTACAGAAGTGGAACTGATTGCAGGATTAATGACTCAAAAACCAAATTCTTGTTACAGTATGGTACTGCGATAGTAATTTATCTCCTTGCGGATTCCTCATCATGTGAGCCAGCTGTGAGGTTTCAATACTCAGGTAGACACTTCTCAGTGCAAGCTGGTGGTAGCTAAGGGAAAGGCTGAACTACAGAATCTCCGCTCAGATGTGCCACCCTGTCTGCGAAGGGTAAGGGGGAGGCTGTGCCAAAGCACGTAATGTAGATCCCACCTGGTAAGCAAAACAGAATGTAAGTGTGAGGCCATTCCAGTCTGCAACAAAAGGTGTGTGGGAAAAGCCAATATTTTCACAGTTCTCCCTGAAGGTTTTTTTATGACTTTGAAGTAACTTTTCTTTACACTAATTTACCTTTTCTGCCACAGCTGAGTGCAACAAAGACTGTAAAAGGCAAGACAGAACATTAGACTGAAAGATTTTTAGAAGCAACAGGAGATTTGTGTTTAAAAGTTATTTTGAGCTCCTACTGTGGAAGATGCCCCCTCACTGGGGCAGCACAAAGTTTTATTCTTAAAAGCATCCTCTGATCATATGTTTAATAAAAAGCTGCTATTTGAAGAAAGAAGAAAGAAGCTTTGAGAGAGTTCAGTTTGCTATAAGCTGTATACTAAGAGTGTTTTCTAATCATTTGAGTAGACTAGAATCAGACTTGTTTCTTTTAATAGACATAAATGCAGAGATTGCTCACTGCCTCCAACTTTATCTTGTTTTGTCTGAGATGATAACATCCTACATTAAACGTCTTTCATCTTCTCTCTTTCTGCAGTCCTGCAAGGCCCAGAGTGGTTTTCAATCTGTGAACCTTAGCATCCAACTCACGTTGAGGCTTTGAAGTTCTTATAAACAGCAGCTTTTTCCTGGGGTAGTTGCCAGCCTGCTCTCTCACGGTGGATCTCTTCTGTCCCTATCCCACTCAAATGCTTCAAACTTGAAACTAGAGTCTGAAGCACTGTCCCTACATTAGGACTTCTAAGCACATCTCTGAGGTGCCCAATTCTGCTTAGCAGCCCCTCTTGAAGGTTTAAGCTTTCGGTCTGCCTGGTTCCCTCATCTCCTCCTGCCCCACTATGGCTTTAATGTGCCATCAAAAGTGCAGGCCTTCCCTGTTTAACTCTTCAGAACTGTAGTGTTCTTCGGGGGAAATAAAATCTTCTGCTTGAGTTGAAGGCAATTCAAGGGATTTCTTCCAGGACTCTGAGAAGACCAGTAGAAACATTAGTCAGACCTCCCACCCACGTACAGAAGTATGTTGAACTGTCTTTACTCCCATCAAGAGCCTGTTGTCTCTCACTTACTTTCTCCTCTACAAATTGCTCTAAAGGCTATCAAGGTGGGTTTCGTTTCCTTCTGAGCAGTAGTGTTGCTGTCTCCTCAGACCTATCCCAGACAGAAAATGGGCTAGCTGCAGACCATGTCATCTCATCTTTCAGCCGAGAGTCACTGAGTTGTAACCACAGGCCATTGTCCCCGGACAGAGAGGAAGAGGGTGACTGGACGAGCACAGGAGGAAATCCATGAGGGCACTAGCAGTGCTCAGGGATGTAATGAACTTCACAAGCTGTATGGTCTGACAAATTGCCAGTCCATCCAGCCACATCTTGCAGTTGAGGACTTGGCACACAGAAATTTAAGCAGCTTAGCCAGAGTCACCTGTGAAGCCCGTGGCAGACCTGTGAACGTACCTAGGGAGATGGAGGTCAATGCTATTAAGGCTAGATGGCCATTCCTCGGACTGTGTTTGGACAAAAGTAATTTCTCCAGGTGCTGGGAGCAGAGCTGTGTCAGTCAGGTTTGCAGTGTCATTCTGCAGAAACCAAGAACAAACGGTAGCTGAGAAGGAAATGGGATGAGCAGGGGGCAATATAGGGACAACAGAGGGAGAAGGATCCAGCCGGAGATACAGAGGAATAAAGGCAACAAAGGAGGTGAGAAAATTTAGAAAGGAAACTGAAGAGGAAACAGACCATCTACAAAGGGAAGGAGCTTGAAACAATCAGTCAAGGGACTTTTTAAGCCACCACCCTGTGGCTACCTATGATGGGCTTAGCGTGGCTGAGTTCCCAGTCTGTGAGGCCTCAGGACTTCTGAATGCAGAAGGCATTGCTGAGAACAGCGGGTTTTGCCTTTTCACGACCCATCAAACTAACGCTAAGGAAGAATACCCTGACCTCTTGCTAACACCACTGTACAACTCTGAGAGCGAGGAAGGCTCTGCAGCCCAAGCGTGCCTCACTGTTCTCTGCCAGGACTTCAGCGTTGGTCCCACACTGCCTCACCGCTGGGTCTTCAGTCTCAAAATATACAGCAGAGGATCCTCCACTATCCTTCGTTCCTCCTTTCTGTGCCTAACTGAGACTAGATACAAATTTCTGATTGTGTAATTTTATGTTCCTACTTGTTGAAAGTTTGTTTCATTTCTCCTCCCCAACCCCTCAAGGCAGCACAGAGAGGATTAAGTAGCAATTAAACAATTCTTCAGCAGAATTCGGTTCTACTGTGGAGAGGAAAAAACAGCTGACCTGAGCAAAAGTGCTGTAGTGACAAGAAAATGTATATATGGTATTTATTGCAAAGGACCACGCATCTGGACACTCTTCAGTTTGCTTCCCATGACCAACAGATCCTTAGTGATCAGTACCAACATTGCTACACAACAGCATGAGTCAGGATGCATCCTTTGTTTTAAACTCAAAGACCACAAGAGCAAACCACACTGGGAGATGAGAAAATGAAAAAGAAAAAAAAAAAAAAGGCTGTTCTGCAAGATTTCCTGTTCCATGATGCATGGGTAATTGGCCTATATTTGTGACCTCATTTTTCTTTCAGGTTTGTAGCTGTGCTGCAGAGATTCAATCCTTTGGTACAAAACTTGTGCTGTTAATGAGTGGGAATGGTCAATGCTGGCTACAGAGTAAGTCTTGAACAAAGTGCATGGCTCTCTAACTTGCATGCTTTCTAACTTCCACATGGCCCTCATCCTGAATCTAGCAAAGGGACCTTCAGCAAAGGGACAAAGCCCCCTCTCTCTCAGGCACCCATTTCTGAGTTGCATCCAAACCTAAGCTGCTCAGCTGAGCCAAAGCCCAAGGTGGAGCAGGGCTGGCTGCTGCTGGCAGCGGTGGTGAACATGCTGCAGCGCAGGAAGAGGCCCGCTGCAATTCTGCTCCCACCGTCAACAAGAGAGAGGGGATTAAGAGTCATTGGTGGAGCTGCCCCTAAAAAGGGTGCATTTCATAGGCAGAACAGCTCTTTACATGGTCTGCTCTGCAAATAAGCCGTGCCTGCTTTGTGCACTCCTGGAGCTGCTGGGTTACAGGTGTCTCTGTTACACCACAGTGGGCTAAAGCTGTGAGATCATATAGTCTACATGAGCTACTACAGGCGTGCAACTCTTCACCTTTTCCCAACAAACATATTTTCTAGCACATCTCCTACAACACCAGGGGATGTCCACCCTCTAAATTTTTGGTTACAAACAGGATTCTGAATTTCTGCCTCAAAACCAGAGTGCTCCTCGCAGTGCCTATCTACTGTGCTGCTGTTATTTCTTCAGACTTTATTTTTTTCACTCAAATTAATCCCCACAACTGTTGCTCCCTTCTCTAAATGGCCCAAGCAGGTATCTGCTTCACTATCAAGACCACAGCCACATGCCCCAGGGAAAGCAGCACAGCTTCAGCCGTCCCTTCGGCCACGCAAAGGGAGTTTCCTGCACCACAAGAGCTGCAGCTCTCATGCTGGCTGCAGACGCTTTTACCGTTTCAACCAGTTTTACATAACTTGCTCTCTGCTACCACCCATTGCCTTTTCAGCTTCACTGTTCTTCTGGCTAATTTCAATTCATGGGTGTACACTTGATTTCTTTTTCTTTGTACAAACTGGGTTACTTTGGGTTGTTTCAAAGTGGCACTCGGCATTCATTTCTGCTCATATTTATAGTACCTCTCTGAACTCCTCTGTAACGTTCCACATTTTAGCTTAATTCATGTTGATATTTAACACAAAATGAGTATGCATGCAAGGAAACAGTGCAGAATTGCTACTGTGCATTAACAACACACTGGTTTATTCTACCTTAGCTTCTCAGGTTAGACAGGAGCTATGGCCCCAATGCATTCGTTTTTTTGACTGGTACTTTCAACTCCTTCAAATTAAGTACCATTGAATTAGCACAAACTTACTAAAAAGAGAAATTAGGGGAAGAGAATAAATCTTATTCATGAATTTTAATTTCTCTTTCATGGAAGAAGGCCATGAGAATTTGTCTTGTTTCTCTCTGGGAACCTCAGATTTCTAATGTCAGCACCTTCCCACATCTGTAACCACAGCTTAAAGGGAGCTGCAGTGCAAAAACCTGCTCAAAATTCAGACTCTCTCATAGTTTTGTTTAACAGTTTCTGATTCAGGTACCTAATTTAAAATTTCATTTAAGGTCTAATTAACTTAGCCTACCAGCTGAGTGTAACAGAAATACCAGTTTTGCAGTGCTACACTGAACAATAGCTGGGGCAGGGCTTGCTTTGTTACGGCAGCATCTGTTGCTTAAATCTACAATTTATTCCTTAAAGAATTTTCCTAAATTTAGTATTTCTCCCATCAATGTGTGTTAGTCTATGAAGTTTAACTGTACATAATTCTAATTGCCAGGATCCCTTTAGTCTCTGAAAAATAAAACTAACATTTTATAATTCCCTCTTGGTTTGCTTGGAATTTTTTTAACTACTTATCTTTCAGTTTTATCTGTTTCCTTTTAATAAGCAGAGCACAGTCCTCCTACTTTGCAGCTGAAACGAGACGAAGAAAACATTAGTCAGAATGTCAGCCACTCATTTGAGACACTTAGCACTATAAAGGTACCTTTTCTCACAAAGGTTGCCAGAATAATTTTAGGTTAAAACCCAGCTCTGTAAAACATTTCTTAGGTAGGAAAATGCCACATACATTTCCTCGAAATGTATCCTTCAAGATTTTGCCTATATTAATCCCTAATTCATCCACAATCCAGAAGCATTTAGATTGTTTTAAGTGTCTTTATTCATGTTTAGAAAGGGTTGGAAACAGTGCTGAGGGTGGAGTCAGGACAGATGGCACTGGTCAGGGGCAGGCATAGCTGGACAAGCTGCTGACCACCAGTCTGTTTGCACACAACTTGTCCGTTTTATTCCCTTTTTTTTTTTTTGCCCACACTTGTTCCTCCAGACCACTGTGATCGCTCCCTTGTCCTCCTTTTGGTCTTGGCCCTAAATATCCCATAATAGGACTTCTGCACTCTCCAAACGCTTCTCCCCAGCATCCCACGCTGAGCCCATGCCTCTGTAGGTCGCTCAGCCCAGAGAAGAGACAGGGCAGGGGGCTTTGGGGGCTCCAGCTGGGTATTGGGGCCCCCTCGCCCTTGCTCCTTTACATTCACAGAGATGAGCCATAATCTAACATTCACCTACGTAAAAGTAGGTGGACTGCCCCCTCCCCTCTCCTCACACAGCATTTCCCAGCAGCGTTTCACCTCCTGGGAGGGCTGCGTTCCCCCTGAGCAGGAGACTTGGTAGCACTGCAGGGTACCTTCCAAGGGGCTTGTCAGTCTGCGTGGCTGCGGTGTGCGGAGCCTCACAGCTCCACGCCTCAGGAAGGGAGCTGCAGGACCAGAGTAGCCCCCAGTAGCAGCAGCTGGGCCTTCAGGAGTTACCTTGTTCCTCTGTCCTCCTTTCCATTTGCGGAGATGAGCTTTTAATCACGTAACCTAACACAAACCACCAGAATTACGTGCCTAAAACAGAACATGAACATCAGTTTAAAAGCGACTCTGCCACGATCACCTAAGCCAAAAATGTTACTGGAAACACAGCTCTGCCACATGCCATACCTTTCCCAATAGTGTCCCTTGCAACATGCCCTGAAGGACACCTGTCAGCCAAAACAGATCTCATTGTGAGCATGAGGTGGAAGTTTTTCCGTTTCAGAGAAAAAAAAAAAAGCTGAAGCACCTTTCTTGCTATGAAGATGCATGTGATACTTTTACAGGGGAACTGTGCAAATGACCTGATTTTAGTACCTTGTAACTGTTGTGGTTTCCCCCTAGCACAGAGTAATTGAAACAAAAAAATTAATGCTGCTAAGAAACTGAAAAACAACTTTTAGAAACTTTATGACTTGTTTTTAAAAATAGATCCAAGTGTAAGGATCAGCTGCAGCTACTTGCACAGTACACGATCCAATTATGTTCTAAGTTCACATTTTGTAAGAGATTCCTTCTAGGACATAAGGTTTAAAACCTTGTAGTACAGTTGATGTTAAACTACTATATTTGTAGATGCTGGCCTTTCTCTGTAGCAGTTTGCATGTACATGAATATCTGCATCAACAAACTGTAGCAAAACTTTTTCTACATGCAAACAAGGTAGTTCACACGCACAGAGGCAGCCAGGTGGAGTCTGTCTATCCCCATAATAACTCATCTTCCATATAAAGGTCCATTTCAGTAGAATTGTGGAATAATTTAGGTTGAAAGGGCTCTCTGGAGGTCCAGCCTCCTGCTCAAACCAGACCTGACTTCAAAGCTATATCAGGTTGCTCTGGGTCTGTCCATTTGAGTTTTGAAAATTTCCAAGGATGGAGAATTCCCAACCTCTCTGGGCACCTGCTCTAGTCCTGGACCATGCTCCTGGTCATTTCTTTTTATTCCATGTATGTAGCTGGAATTTCTCTTGATACAATTTGACTGTTGTCCTTTCACTGGGTGCTTCCAGAAAGAGTCTAGGTCTGTTTCCCATACATCCTCCCATAAGCATGGAAGACCACAGGTTAACCACTCACCTTTACCTTCTCTTCTTCAGGCAGAACAGCCCTAGCTCTCCATAGGTCTCTTGCTCCAGCCCCATCACTGTCCTCTGGCTCCTCCACTGAACTCTATTTTGTTGGCATCTCTTGTACCAAGAGCCCAAACTGAACACAATACTCCAGGTACGGTCTCATAAGGAAAGGGATTTAAGGGAAAGAACGACTTCCCTCAGCCTTTTGGCTACATGAGCCTAGTCAGCAGGCTGACAACTCTTCAGAGCTTTCACCTTTCAGAGCTGCCCCTAGGCCCTTTTCTGCAAAGCTACTTTTTACCCAGCCCATCTGTCCACAGTTTGGCTACATGGATGCTTTAGGAGACTTTGGTTAAAGACAAAGAACATGATATCTACTGTTGCCCCCAGAGCCTATCACCTCACAGCAGAAGGTGATCACATTGGTCAGACACAACTTGCCCTTCATAAAACCACACTGGCTGTTCTCAGTCACCTTATTTTCTTTCAGGTACTCAAAAATGGCTGAGAGGACTTGCATGAAGTGTTCTGGGACTGTGGGGAGGCTGACTGATCTGTAGCTTTCTGGATCTTCTTTCTCACCTTTTTAAAAGCTAGACACAACATTTTCCTTTTTCAAGTCATCAGGAATGTCCCTTAGTCACCACAACCTTTCAAAGAAGCCTGAGAGCAGACCTTGCCAGTAGAGAGGCAGGTGAAGAAGAAAGAGCACCTCAGTCTTTTTTTCCTTTACCTTCATCACTAGATCACCCACTACATTCAGCAGCAGGCCCACATTTTCTTTCATTCTCCTTTTACTGATGTCCCACTTGCAGAAATCCTTCTTGTTGCCTTCATATCCCATGCTCCAGGCAAGTTTTGATATCCCTTGCACCATTCCCATATGCCTGTGCAGGTCTATAGTCATCCCTTGTAGCCCATTCACACTTCCAGCTTCCATACAATTTTTTGCATTTGAGCCGAGCCAGGAGTTTGTCAGTCAGCATGTCTGTGCTCCTGCTGTGCCTATGCATTGTTTCACACAGTGGAAGGAATCCTTTTGAAAAGCACCCAGCTCTGGCCCCTGTACCCCTCAGGGCAGCCTCCCATGGGCTCCTGCCAAACAGAGCCCTGAACAAGATAGAGTTCACTTCCCTGAAGTCCAAGACTATTATTTTGCTACTTGTCTTCCACTTTGCTCCCTGGATTTTTAACTCTGTCATCTCATGGTCACTGTAGTCAAGGTTGCCATTGACTATTGCATCTCAGCACTTCTTCCTTATTCCTGGGTGGCAGATCTAGAGTATCCCTCCTCCATCCTGTCCAGCACTCATGTAAAAGATGGTTCCTGACACACTCTAAGCCTCCTGGCTTGTTTGTGTTCTGTTATGTTGCTCTTCCTGCAAATTGGAAGTGGTTAAAAATGCCCATGAAAACCACAGCATGCAATGAGGAGACTTCAAATTGTTTAAGGCAGGCTTTATTCTCTTCCTTTACTTGATCAAGTGGTCTCTTGCAGGTGCCTACTGCAATACCCCCTTTGTTGGCCTCCCCTTTAGCCATGATGACAAACTCTCAGCAGGCCTGTCATCAGGGCTTTTTCTATTCCATTTATGCTCTGTAGATGCAAATGACTTCTCTGCAGACCTCCCCCCCACATCCATTTCTCTTCCCTGCCTGCTTGTTAAGCCTGTGTCCATCCATTGCACCACTCCAGGCATGCAAGCTATTTCACCACGTTCCTGTTGTCCCAGCAATGTCACAGCTTTGTGACTGCACAGACTTCCTCTTTCTCGTTTACTCCGTTGCACATTTGGTTGTGGAGAAGAACCTCAGATGATCCCAGTCACTCTGATTTCTTGCAGCAAGGGATATCACTCCTTCACACTGTCCTGCGTGTGCTCCCTTCAACTCCTGCATACCTGCAGGCTTTGGTGTCCGCACCCAACGAACCTAGTTTAAACCCTTCACAAGGTTAGTAACACTGGCAGTAAAGATAATCTTCATTAGGTGCATCCTGTCTTTTCCTAGCAGACTTCATTCCTCAGAAATGGTTCCATAGCCAAAAAAACCCAAAGCCCTGCCCATGACACCAGGAACATACTAGATATGGGTGCAGGCAAGGAACAAACAGGTCTAATGGCCAGGGTCACTGCCTTCATCACTTTACAGAAGGAAGTCCTTGACTACCGTTACCCGTCACTTTCTCTCAGCCTCCAGCAGGGTTTGGCCCAGCTTGGGACCAAGCAACACAGCCTCTCACTCACTCCCTCCACCTTCCAAGGGAATGAAGGAGAGATAACATAACAAAAAGCTCGAGGTTTGCAATAAGGACAGGGACAGATCATCCAAGTTACCATTACAGGCAAAACAGACTTGACCTGGGAAAAACTATTTCAATTTATTATTAATAGTAAAACCAAAGTAGGATAAGGAGAGAGAGAACAAAACCAACTTACCCCCCAGCCTCCATCTTCCCAGGCTTAACTTCATTTCAAATTATCTCTACCTCCTTGTCCTCCACAAGCAGCACATGGGAGGAAGAGGCAATGGGGGTTGTGGTCAGTTCATCACATGTTGTTTTCTGCTGCTCCTTCCTCCTCCAGAAAAGAACTCCTCACATTCCTCCCCTGCTCCGCCACGGGGTCCCTCCCATAGACTGCAGTCCTTCACAGGCTGCTCTGGTGCAGGGTCCTTTTCCACGGGGTGCAGTCCCTCCAGAATGGCTGCCCCAGTGGGCCCTCCACAGGTCACAGCCTCCTTCAGGCATCTGCCTGCCCCAACATGGGGTCCTCCACAGGCTGCAGGTGGATCTCTGCTCCTCCGTGGGCTGCAGGGGGACAACCTGCTCCACCATGGGCTGCACCACAGGCTGCAGGGGAATCTTGGCCAGGAGCTGCATTACTCCTCCCCCTCCTTCTTCACTGACCTTGGCATCTGCAGCCGCTCCTCTCACAAGAAATTCTTCACAACAGGCTCAGGCAGATGCCTCTCAGGTTCTTTTTACATCTCCTCTCCACTGCTGTCAGCCAGGCTGAGCCAAGTCAGGCCCATACAGCCACATAGCAGCAGGCCAGAGGCTGAGGGCTGCAAGGGCCACAAGGCTCACACCTCCCCCTCTCTGCTTGAACTTTTTCCTTTTTCCCCTTAAGTATGTTATCACAGAGGCGTTACCGCTGTCACCAATTGACTTGGCCCTGGCCAGTGGTAGGTCTGCCCTGCAGCCAGCCAAATCCACTGAACAAAGGTGACACTTCCAGCAGCTTCTCACAGAAGCTGCCACTCTAGCCCCTGCCCTACTCCTACACAAAACCAATAGTCTCACTGGCTTCAACAGCATGGCTAGATGCACCCCCCCAAAAAGACACACTCCTTGTCTTGTCAGGGCTCTACAGTTCTCTCAAGTAAGCATCTGCAGCTGGATAAAGCTTTGGTTTTTCCCTCCTTGGGAATCCCAGCTCTCCCCTGGTTAAACATTGCCTCTGGCCTTCCCCTCGTTCCATGCAATAGGGGATCGGGATTCTTGCTTTTACAATGGCCACAAAGTACCTTCGCCCTCCTGTTGGCATTCCTGATGCCATCCAGCCCACTTCAGCTGGCAGCTCAGTGACCTGACCAGAGCACAGCTCCTGCAGGTGAGGCTGCTGTCACCCCCAACATCTGAGAAGCTCCAGGAACCACTCCCTGCAGCCTGCATCTGGACAGCCACATCCTCCCTCAGGTTGTGTCTGGGTTGAGGTCTCCAGTATGCTGCGGTGGTTGCTCTGGCTAGTGCTAAGGACTGTATCTTGTCACCATCATATCTTCTAGTGGTCTCGAGCACCATCTATGGCCTTCACCCTCTTCCACTAACTCCATCCTGTTTGCACAAGCTGGTCACAGTGGTCCTTAGCTATTAAGAAAGATGATGAACACCAGCCTGCTCTGCTCCTCCGTTCTCAGCAGGCACCTTCTCAATCTCTTGGTTCTTTGCTGCGTATCTGCCACCTTACAAAGGCCAGCTCACCCTGGGCAGGCTGCTTCCCCACAGACCATGTGCTGAACAGGACACAGAAACCCAACACACACCTGCTTTGGCCTCATTAGATTTCCTGCTCAGGGTGCAACTCCTCATACTGTTTTTTGTTCCCAGCTGCAGTTCATTCAGCATCAGGTCTGCATTTTTTCTCCTGCACCCCTAGGTTAAATGACACACTTAGGCAAAAAACATCAACACTAAAAACAAACATCCAGTTCATTGAACAAAGCAAGTGTTCCCCAAAATAACTTTTTAATTAGATGTTCAACTTTGAGGTGATCCTCTACTGTTCCAAGACAATGCCTGAAGACTGCACTAGTAAAGAAGAATGAAGTTCCATTCTCTTTCTGTGCTTAAAGGTCCACCATTAAGCATTGAGCATTTTTTTTGCAAAAGGTACAATGGACATAGCTGACTGAGGCAATTAATTTCAAGGCTTGGGAGAGAATACTTTGTGGCACTTCTTTGAACAGCACACTTACATTTTGCCCTCGGAAATACTAAAAATAAGTGATTTGGAAAAAGTTACAGAAGAAGTTTAGAACTGCAATTGGCTTTAAAGACATTATGAACATATTCTGAAGAAGTGACATACTGTACATGCAAGGATGGCTAAATGCATTTTTCCTGTTATCCTGTATTGAAAAATAAGTAAAACCACAGAAGCAACAAGTTTTAGTACTCCAGTAGTCAAAACCCAGAAATTGTATGCTAGAGGTCATTGGGCTTTAGGGCTTTTTTTTTCTCCTTTGTAATTTTTATTAGGAGAATTTAGTACTGGTTATGATATGTAAACAAAGGAACTGACACTTTCTGATGTTCACTGCAGTTCTGTCAGAGGTTCAATCTCTGGGTAACTCAGTGGCCTTGAATAGGCCAGTTCCTGGTTTGGTTTTGGTTTTTTTTTTTTTTT
>JAAGAY010146976.1:0-77676 GCA_011801015.1 Ardeotis arabs | reverse complement strand
GCTAGTCTGTAGAGCATTTAGCTTCAAGATGAATGAGATCACTTACAAATCTACCAAAATGGCATCTCTCAGAATTCAGTTCAACTTCTCTCTTGGCTCTACCTTACAAGGAAGACATCAAACCAAACAGACCTACGAAGAGATGCACCTGGCATTTTCTGAAATGAACACAAAGCACTGTAGTAATCTTGATGAGATTTAATTCCTGCTGCCTAGACAATGCTAAAATTAAAATTTTGTTATCTTTTACCTCTGAAATATCCATGGATGCATGCTTTCCTGAAGAGAAGGCTGAGCTTTGTATAAAGCATTTCATCAGTAATAATTACTGTACTAAAAAGGTAAACAAAGTAGTAAAACACTTCTTTATCATTATCACCCAATCACCTTGTCACTTACAAAAGTGTTTTAAGTTATTCCAAGAGCTAGATAAATTAAACCAGTCTAAAACTCAGAGTGGTTTCATTACAGTTGGGGAAAACCTCACTTATGAGAAAAATATTTGGTCATACATGCTGTGGTTTCTCACCTTGCTAAAAAAAAAAAAAATGAACAGTGGAATACAGTAACTTCACTACAAAAAAAGACAAGCATAGTTTTTATAATCCATCATCATTACCACAGCCATATTAATGGTATGGAACTGTCAGCCATATCTTAGTCCTTAATTTTTTACTTCTGGAAATCACAGGATTTTTAAACAACTTAGAGTCCAAGTGTTTAACAAAAAAGTATGGTTCTAACCAGACCTAGCTGGTGCAGAACTGCACAGATCAGTCATAAGTGCACCCCTCAGACACCTACTTCTCTGTTCACAGAGATGTCTCAGAAAAGGCAGAACCAGTACAGAAGAACACTTAGACAGGAACATTCCCATCTTCTAAGATAGAATTAACAACTCTAGAGCCCTAACAGACAGATGAGTGAGTATTCAACTGCATTAGGTTCTTTAGGAAGAAGCCCAAAGTAAAACACCAAACAGCATGGGTTGAAGTGCACAGCAAAACAATCATTCAAGAGAGTTTAGCTTGTGTCATAGTTCAGCCCGGATCGGGACCAGACTACGCAGTCTCTCTCTCACTCCCCCCACCCTCCGAGAGAACAGGGGGAGATAATAGAAGAAAAACGGCTGTTTTCTCCTTCTTAAATACGTTATCGCAGAGGCGTTATCACGGGACATTCTGCTACCAATCGGCTCGGCCTTGGCCAGCAGCAGGTCCGCCCTAGGCCCGGCCGAGTCCACTGAACAAAGGGGAGCGACTTCTAGCAGTTTCCTACAGAAGCTGCCACCTTAGGCCCCCGCCTCACTAAACAAAACTACAACAGCTTGTCAGTCATTTAAGTAACTAACAGTAGTAAACAAGACAATTTTTCCACTCAGGACTGGATTTTTTTTCCCCCCTTTGTCTGTTGAATCATAAACCATCTGACAACTCAGACTGATATCCAGTAACCCTACTCAGTCTGGTCTTAATCAGACTTTAGCATTCACCATCAGAAATTGCAAGATCCTTTGGGCTAAGAAAGAACCTGAGCACACACATTCTCAATTGCAGACTGGACTAACTCTGCAAAAAAACATTTTTCAAGAAAACCCCCCAAAACCCACAGGGCTTCCTGAATTTCCTAAGTGCTAAGATTTTTTGATTCAAGAAGTCTCAAAAATACAATTTAGCCAGCACAATAGCTTTATTTTGCAATTTGAATTATTATACACAATCCAGTAAAAGCCCACAGGAGGAACAGCATGGACACTTACCACTTTCTGGCATTTCCTTAAATTAGAGCCAAAGTGCAAGGTCTCTGATTAACTCCTAAAGGTAACAGAACTTTGCTGTTAACAGAAGTCATATTAACACTTAATATCTAATTAGTTATTTAAAAGGCCACATCTTCAAATGCAATTAGAAATTATTTAATGACATTTTTGCTTCTTTTGGTATGAGAAATTGTCACATATCCTACAGCTAACAGAATATCATGTTTTCTCAAGACATGTAAAAAAAGCAAGCACTGTCTCTACATTATTCCATACGCCTTAAAAATGAATGCCAGAAATCAATTGTTCCCAGGTATTTAAGTGGAATTTTATTTCCTTCTGACATGCTGTTGCTCTTAAAAAAAAAGTCCAAAACAAACTTTTCACACACATTATCTTGAGGCACAGGTTCCCCCATACTCAAAGGAATTTTTACACAGGATATATCATATGTTACAGCATTGTTGCTATTTGAAGTCTATGGCACACTGATTTTTTGGGGTGAAAAAAATATCCTCTGTGTTCAGCTGCTACAAGATGGCACAAAGTTAGAACTTAATACCATGACTAAATATTCTGATGCTTTTTTGCTGGCTATTTTGGGGTGCACATAAATAAAAGGCACACTTTTCCTCTCTCCTCTCATTTATGAACTGTACAAGCCTAACTTCCCAGCACTGATCCATGCCTGCTGGCCCAGTGCAAAGAGGGATTTAAGTCAGCATCCAATGCTAGTAGCAGCTCTATATGCTTAACCAATGGCTTTAGTTTAGCATGCTAGTTCCACTGTGGTGACCACTGATGAGAGGTCAACAGTGTTCCTGAAAAAAAAAAAATTACAAAGCCTAAAAAAAAGTTATTTATATTCACTTACATGTATGTTTTCCAAATGTGTTCACAATGTTCAGAAAGTGCACATTTTGAAGTTTCAGTATTACAAATGTCCATGACCTATATACTATAGCAGCGCCATGTAGAACAGTATCATTAAAGAACTGTCAATGTTTCCATTACTGACCCTGCTTCACAAAAGTATAATGAAAATATGAATTTGCTCTTAGCTAGAACTTAGTGTCCATAATGTCTTCGGTATGGTATTTTTAAATATTTGGATTTAATTCTGCACAGCAGTCAGAATCTGAAAACCAGAAGGTTAGTGGTTTCACTTTTCAGCACTCATTTTTATGTAACAGGGATTTTCAAGAGTGAAAGTGAGCTTATAGCACATGAAGAGCCCTCAATAATAAAAGCTCCACAAACCACTACCAGACTTAAAAACTTCACAAAAACCAGTAAGATTTAGTTAATGATTTGTGGATCCTTACAAAATTACTTTTCGTGATTTAACAACAGATAACATTGATGAAATTATCATATATAAAAAGAGTTTAAGTCTTAACATCAATGGTCTGACAAACATTTTTAAACAAGAATATTCAGAGTTAAGAGCAGTGCTAAATTTAGCTCCTAAATTTAGCTATATTTTTATTTGAGAGTTTAGATACTCTCAACTTGATATATCTTTAAAAAATAAGCCCAGCTTTCAGAAGTGTCTGAAAGAGCAGTTTCAAGTAAGTCTGGAGCAATTAAGTATTGTGGCTAGAGCTACCATAAATATGTACTACATGCTGACTTGACAAAACTGTGTTAAAAGAAGCGTGAGTTGAACCACTATCTCTGAAGGTTCTTCCTTTGGTTATCTTTTTAAAAAAATCAGACTGTTACAATAACAGTGCAAGTTCATTAGAAAGCCACATGCTTCTCTGTAGATGTTCTGTTATCGATAGGTTTGTTTTTTTTTTTTCTTCTTTTTTTTTCCACTATGTCCACTGCCAGCAATGGACATTCTGCTTGGAAAATCTACCTCCTGCTGTAACAGGTTTGGCTGAACCAATGAAGAAAATAAATCTATGGGACTCAAATGGGAACACACTGTTTCATTTAGTTCTTGGTAAGAATATTTAAAAGCCATCTCCACCTACAGTCTTTCTGAAACACAAGGCACAAATAGGGAGTGGACATTCCAGCAAAAAGTGATTGTCTGAAATTAACAGTCCACAGCAGTCTTCTAGTCCAGCACAATGAAACACTTTTGCTGTCCAGTTCTATGCCACATCTTCTAGGTAGTCTGCAACATCACTTAACTGAGAATTGGTAAGGTCTTGCGTGATGCCTTCAAGCTAGAAAATAAATGAGATTACAAACTCAGAAATCATAGAAACAGTAAGTATTATTTCTTGTAGTCCTTCATACAGCATCCCATCCTTTTGGCCTCAAGCTCTTTCAATGAGATTTCAACTCCTTCAGGAGGTGCTCAGACAGATCTTGATATACAGGGATAAGATATTCCTACGCTGGATACTAAATCAGTCTCAAATACATTCTACATGCCTAGAAACAGACAGTGAATTGTGGCACCAAAAAAAGTATACATGTCAAGGTTTTATTATTTGTTATGTTCTGTGTTTTTTTCCTGCCAAGTTAGATGCTATACTGATTAAAAAACAAAAACAAAAAAAAAAACCAACCCCACAACAGTTTTTTTGGTGCCATTACTTGGAACCTATGATAATGGCATATTCCTTCACAGAAGGTTAAGAAAAGTTAAGACAAAAATCAGAAGAATGTCAAGAAGAATAATATTTAAAGAATCATACTTTATCACTGGCATTTGACTCTTCTGTTTCCACAGAAATGTCATCTATTTCTTCACCAATACTGATATCACTTTTTTCTGAGCGATGACTAGTGCTGAAAAGAAAGAAAACCATAAACATAGAAAATAAGACTTTCTTTTCTAACATCCAGGCATGCCATTCACTTTATACCTGACATTTGATTTGGATTTCCCTGCCTAGCAAATTAAATATGAAGTTACTTAAAAACTCCTAACAACTAAAGACCTTCTACCTAGATGAAGCCATGATAAATACTGATACTTAGGCCTCAATCCTGTAGTTTACAACACCAATACATTGTAAGGAGGCGGCTGTTAAAATATTTATTACTGACTACTCATGATGATTTATTTTTTAGTTGAATATTTCAGTGCATACCATATTCATTGTCTAATTGTATTAATTAAAAGTGCTGAAAGACTGCAGGTTTTTATGTTCATGGTTCAGGAAAAAACCAAAACCAAACTCTTCCACAGAAAAGCAACAACTTATCTTAAAGTTAGCACCAGGTTTTAAAGGAACTCATTACACTCAACACAAAAGCGATCTCTTAAAAGTTGTAACTATATGTATTAAACCAGCAAACTGAAGTTCAAAGGAATTCAGAGATATTGACAGACTCCAGCACTAGGGACTAGCTGAAATATTATGAAATAATGCAAATATGCCAGGCAATATGCTTATAAGACATTAGATACTATGCCACTGCAAGATCATCCTTCTCTTACCTGTTGAAGTCATCAGCATACTCATCGTCATCTCCGCTTCCTAAATAATTTTAAAAGGTATTAATCAAACAAGTTTTCTCTTCAGGTAATGCAAAAAAATAATCTATTCCTGTGCCAAAATACATGGTTTAATGGCCAGCAAAAGCAGGAGTAGATTAAATGACTTGTGAAGAGTAGGAAAAGAAGCTGCATTTCTGTTTGTCTCATTTACACAAACTGTTCTGAAATTGAACATACATTTTCACCATGTTGACTACTTTGCTAAAGACAAAATTTAAATACTTGGCAGCTCTGTTTTGAGAGAGAGCTGATACTTCTTATATCATATCATCTTCATATTGCTCCTAAAGCTTACAAGGCTACTTTCAAAGGTGTGGAGGGCAACTAAATATGCCACTGAAAAACAGTAAGACTTGTCTATCTTTTTCTGGCCTAGCAACAAAGTTTATCACTGGGCATTAACAAATGTGTGCACGGACTTAACCTAATTTTTTCTATGTGTGTAAAATACTATTCCACACACAAGACACCCGTTTTCATTTTTCTCCATTCCTTTCGATCAGATCTTGCTCTTAACTCCAGTAGGTTCCACAACGGCATTACATAGAGTGACAGAAGTAAAAGTTGAAGACTTCAGTTTAATACATATATTTCAGTTTCTCTGATTCCTCTAAGAAGGTGGGCCAGAACTTACAGTTAAAAAGATCAGAGCTTACTCATGTCTAGCAGTTACTTGCCTAATTCTAGTGATCCCAGTTTTGCATTCACCAACCGCAGATCTTTCAAAATAGAGTTTCTATTCAAAACTGTAACAAAACAAAAGCATTTATAACAGAAATTTGACTTGTGATTCTTTAGTAAGATCCCACTTAAACATAGAATCATAGAACAGTTTGGGTTGGAAGGGACCTTCAAAGGTCATCTAGTCCAACCCCCCCTGCAAGGAGCAGGGACATCTCCAACCAGATCAGGTTGCTCAGAGCCCCATCCAACCTGGCCTCAAATGTCTCCAGGGACTGGGCATCCACCACCTCTCTGGGCAACCTGTTCCAGTGTTCCACTACCCTTACTGCAAAAATTTTTTTCCTAATGTATAATCTGAATCTCCTTCCCTCTATTTTAAAACCATTACCCCTTGTTTATCACTACAGGCCCTGCTAAAATGTTTCTCCCAGTCTTTCTTAGAAGCCCCCTTTGGGTACTGAAAAGCAACAGTTAGGTCTCCCTGGAGCCTCCTCTTCTCCAGGCTGAACAGCCCCAACTCTCTCAGCCTGTCCTCATAGGAGAGGTGCTCCAGTCCTCTGATCATCTTCATGTCCCTCCTCTGGGCTTGCTCCAACCAGTTCATGTCCTCCTTATGTTGGGGGCTCCAGAGCTGGACACAGTACTCCAGGTGGGGTCTCACGAGAGTGGAGTAGAGTGGTAGAATCACCTCCCTTGACCTGCTGGCCACACTTCTCTTGATGCAGCCCAGAACACAGTTGCCCTTCTGGGCTGTGAGCACATATTATCAGCTCATGTCCAGCTTTTCATCCACCAGTACCCTCAAGCCCTTCTCAGCTTCTTCAATCTCTTCATCCCCCAGTCCATATTGATAACAGAGGTTGCCCCAAATGAGGTACAATAATCTTACATAATTTTATAGTATAGTACAGTAATACTATGTCCAGTCTGAACTCTGCTAACATTTAAAAACATGAGTAGCAAACAGGGATGCTCTCCCAGTATTCAGGATAAGGTTTTACATGAAAGCAAATATCCCTGAAGAACTTGTGCAAATCATGTAAGATAAAAAAAGAGTAAGTTGATTTCATTTAAAAACTGTGCAGTAGAATTTTATACTCCTGAAAACTACTTTATACATAGGAAAAAAAAAGAGTATAGTTAAGTATTTCATGCTCCAAAACATAATACACTCCAATAGTAGCATAATATATCAAAAAGAGTACACAATCACTCCGTGAAAAAAGCATTACTAGGAAGCACATTACAACCAGAAGGGGGCCACATACAGCCTACTTAATTACATTTGCATCTAAATGCGTAGATAATTTATTACATTATGGGAAATACCTCCTACATTCAAAGCACAAAAACATGTGAAAACTTACTATCAGGCTCCTTTAGTGAAGGTGCACCGGTCAGGGAACTTAACCCACTTTTCAGAGGTGGTGCATCAGAAAGGGATTCTAGACCTCCTGCTTTATTAGCTTCAGTTTTCCTAAAACAAGAGAAAAAAAATAAATAAGTAGCCCAGAGAGTTGGAAAAACATGTACAGTGACTTTCTTTTTTGTTATTTACTAAATTGACATGAAACTAGACCAGCAATTTTTACAGCACTATTCATTCTGCAATCTTAAAAACAGTAGGCAGTTTACTGGCAAGAGTGTCAAGCAAGACATTCAGTAAGAAAGCCACTTTCTGACCTACGCAGACACTTCTGCCTGCTTTCTTTCAAACAGAGGTCCTGCACCTTCATCAGCATCACTATTTTTAATCAAGGGATCTTTCATTATCAGGAAATGCAGCCAAAAGAAGAAAGAGTTAGATATAAATCAATATTTAAATTAGTTCGGTTCACAACTAAAAGACTACGTCTGATGAAACTACCAGTCTTAAAAGTAGTCAGTTCACAGAATGAAAACCTCTCAGATATAGCAAGACAGATCTCATCATCATGTTAAAGTCCACTTGGCTACTACCTATTCCATTCATATATTTAAAGTGTTGAGTTCAATTACTATTTGCAAGTAAAGGATGAAGAAACACTATTAAAAAGATAAGATTTTCACATTTTGTATTACCAGATCTGTTCGTTACTGTGATTCCATTCCTATTAGTAATGGATATAACATTTGAATCATTCATTATATCTGTATCACCAAAATATCATGTATGCCATCACATATTAAAACACATTCAAACTTTTGAACAATGGGTCAGAGACTTAGGAGCAATGAGAGCTTGGACCATCTCTACTCTGTCTTTAGTAACTACTGGCTCCCTTCCTCCCTAATGCACCCTTCTTACAGAAACGGGCAAAGCTCCTATAAGAGATTTACCTTTTCGCAAACCAAGCGATGCTAGCCCCTCTCTTACTTACTCATCCCTCAGGAACACAAGCATACCAGCACAACATACCACAATGGGATTTCACCTGAAGGATATGTTCTTTTTCTCCTCTAGAGGAGCTGCCAGGAGGGTAGAAGCAAAAGACTCAGTCAGCTCAGTTACAATTAGTTACAAAAGAACACCATGAAATGATCTTGCAGCATTTCTCAATAGAGATCTAAACTAAGCTTCAAAATAACTCAAGATGATAACACAAATATAGGTTTTTCAGTTTTATAAAAAAGCTCTTGTATAGTTCAGTCACTGGCTCTTGTTTCAAACAGTATTCTTCAGTCATCAGGCTCCACAAAGTATGCCTTTCAGAAGTCTCCGCAAAATTGACAAATGCGGAAATAACACCACTTTGCTGAAAACATAGAACTGCATGCAAGAGGTGCTGCAATGTGAAGAGGATACTGTCAGCTGTGAGAGAACTTCCTTTACTATGCTTACAGTTTATGGAGCCAGTTTACACACTCATTGGATTTTATCATACTCCTTACAAATCCATACAGATATCTAAAGCACTATCCCTGTCACTGTCCACTTCCCTTAGCACTGATCACCTCGGCAGCGAGAAGAAACACCAATGTCTGTGCCTTATACATGTTCATTCCAAAGAAATAGGTTGGGGACATTATGTAGTCTAACTGATGCACCTTAAAGTGATACAGGTTTTTCCACTCACGGTATATCCAAGAGATCCCAGATGACACTGTGCATTTCATAGAATAGAATCATCTGGAACAAAATGTTCCAGAAGAGATCTAAACATTCACATTTACGAAGTGTGAATAATCAAACACCAGCTAGCTCTCAAAGGTCTGCAAACATACTGAAGAACATCCATGTTACTTACCAGCCATAAGTTCTTTCTGGTTTGGGTATAGGATCATCAAAAAAAGAATCTCCTTCTATATCATCTTCATCCGCACCTGGATCACTTTTTTCTTTGGTATTTAAGTCTTTGTTTTCTAGTTGAGGATCTAGTTTTGTTTCATTAGGCAGAAAATGAATACTTCTTTTACTTGCTTCCCCTGATGAGACACTTGTATCACTTTGAGTGGTTTCAGCAGCCTTGAAAGATAAAGAAAAAAGCCCTCAATGAAGGAATAAGTAGTTTCTCTTGCAGAAAATCCATATAAACTGCATTTGTGTCTTATAATACAGTAAGTGGTAATATAAAAACAAAATCTATAATATACACCTACCATCACTTTTTAAAAAGTTACCTCAAATTTATTAGTACTTCTCACTAATTTATTGGTATCATCAGGAATCACACAAGAGAAGTTGTTTTTTCACTTTAGAAATGAAGTGTTCTTTATTGTTGCTGCAATTAAAACTTTTTTTCCCCATCCTTTGCTACCTAGATCACCTTTATTATAAAAGCAACCAATTTCAAAAGATGTTGGTCATCAAAGAAAGAAATCTACATACAGACTGATTCTTACCTCTGAGCTTTGGATACAGGGGGACCAGGTTGGTTTGCAGTATGAAAGTTACATGATGTTTTATTAGTGTTATTTTGCAATTCATCTATAAACAAATGCTGTTAGCTACAGCCATTGTCTTCAAAAGAAATAAATTTAAACCCATCCAGATTACTGTAACTTTCATATTAAATGTTAGTCTCTGCAATATAATATTAGGTTTTAAAGAAGAAAGCATAAAATGACTGCAGTTAATTACACTTTCTCCCTCCAAATACTAAAACCAAAAATGACACAGACAAGATACTAGAAAAATACATAACTTTCAGTCTTTGTATCGTGCTTATGGCTCAGTCCTACAGATACTCAAGCTTGTAAGGACTAACCTTGCTAACCTTGAGACCAAGTAGTATTTGCAAAACTTTGTGGCACAAAGAACAATAGTCATGTTTACCTAGATAACCAAGCTGTTGCGAAGAAACAGATTTTTATTGTTAAACAATAGCATCTTGCTACCTAGCAAGTAGTACTGCAGTTTTTATCTTCCCTTAGACTTATCAAAATTAAGACAGTGAAAAGATCTTTAATTTCACTAGTTTCCTTCCTGCACAGTAAGAATAGCAACAGTTTTGAAACAAAATCAACAGTATTGTTTAAAATCCAGATAACCAGTATGTAGGCTGCACTGTTCCAAGTATTTCTTTATCAGTTATTAACTTCAGAAGGCTGAAGTAAGATTTTCAAACTGTAGGCCATGAAAGTTGAAAAGGCCCACTCAGGTAATTTTATCTCAGTCACAGGACCACATTCAATTGCTGGCAGCAGCTCAGTTCCTTCTAGGGCAAGAAAAAGTACTTATACCTGTAAGCAGTAGTTGCAACAATATTTACTTTCCTATCCTAGAGGATCAGAATTTTTGTTGAAAATTAAGAGCTTAGTGATATCCTGACTGCAGTAAAAGAGAAATTACAGCTACTTTGCTGTTCTGGGCTCTGTGGGAATGAGCTGCTGCTATCTCATCTGAGAAACTAGAAGCAGAACAGATGGCCTTCGCTTGAACGTATTGTCAAGTTTTGCTAAAGTGAAATAACTACTTTCAAATTGCAGTGATTTGAAAGGCTAAGGGTTCAAAGAGCAACATGCCTACCTTGGGTTTCAGACTCATGGTGTTAAGACAAGTTAGAGTGCAGTTTCACATTTGCACTTAAACCAGTTTAATTCTTTGCTGCTGCCAGGAGCTGTGGTCTTGGGCTCTCCTAGCACACTCCCTTCTATGTTGCATTACTAGTTGCCAAGTCATAGAGCCAGTTCAGCTGACAGGCTTGCTGAAAAACCACCAGAAAATCTCAAGTTTCAACTATGAAGTCTAGACTGTTCAGGTAACTTCCATCTTGCTCCAGCTGGGACTGGCTAAAATTTCCTCCTTCTGTGTTATTTTTACTTCAAGTATGATGCACAGGCAGAATATTCTCCGATCCTGCCTTTGCCAAGGACAGAGAGAACTAGGAAAAAAAAAATAAATTCTAATAACTGTAGTCCCATTAAGATATCTGCTACTTATTCTTAGAGGACTACATAGTCCAACCAACAGCTGTTGCTGTTTCCACGAGGAAACATCCATACGAAAACCAATTTTCTCCCATTTCCGAGACAAATATATTTCCACAGAAGACTTGGCAATAAATTCGGAAAAGCATTTCCAGAACATGTTCATCTGTCTCCCACTGCCACGGAATTATGATTTCCTTGTCACAGGAGATGGTTATAAAGAATATAAAAAGCCTGATCATAAATTTCAAATTGTTGGAAATTATATTCTACCTGCAACCTCATCACATCAGAAAGTGTTCTTATCACCACCTTGGCTGCTGCTGCACGCCATAAATATTCAACTCTTAACTGTAGTGTTCTGACAATGCACAAAAGTCTCCTTAAAAAAGGAAGTATGGTTCAATGAATTAACTTTTAACACACTTAAAATACTTCTTGCTCAGAATTCAAAAATCCTATCTGATAGTTTCTCTAAAACTTAGACCTTAGAATAAACTTCAAAAATCACTTTCTTGTGTACAAATACTTATTGGAGATTAAGTATATAAACATTTTTAAAAAACACTATCCACTGGAGGAATCGCAATCACTATCATTAAGCCGAAGTCAGTCAAGAGAAGCTTTTGCAGGCATGGTCTAGTATATCTAAATAGTTAATAGCAGCCTGAAAAAGAAATCTAACAATCTCAACACAGAGAAGAACACAACAAGTTGCAATACAGTATCACCTCTGGAAAACAGCACTAATCTTTGGAAATTATTCAGACACAGCTGTATTTATTTTCTACCCAGTTTGGACAGCACTATTTGAGCCAGGTACAAGTGTTCGTGTTTTGTACAGGTCCAAACAATTGTGATAAAAGAACTAAGACTGGCATCTTGCTATAATTTTAAACAACAACTTTAACAACTCCATGATACTTTCTCGAAAGCAGACTTTCCAGGCATAACTTTGACCTCATTCTTATCAATCTAGTTTCGTCATGAAACAGATCTTAAAATATTATACTCCTCTGTGGTTGTGTCTGTCTGTCTTCCTCTAACTAATGTATTTTGGAATGGCTGGCTAAGTTCAACCACTGCAAAAAGGGTAGAAGTTAAAAAAACAACACAAACCAAACAATTAAAAAAACCACAAACAAAAAACCCACAACAAACCACAAAAAACCCCCCAGAAAACCTCCCTGCATAAGTGCATTGCAAAAGCTCTGTCAAGAACAGACAAAGGAATAAGATTGATACCAGACAGAGGGTAGACCATCCTTGAGACATGTCCACGCCATACCCAGAAAAACTCATATGAAACCTGGTTCAATTTACAAGCTACTTACTGGAACTACTTTTTTCCTCCTCTAGATAAATATTCTTCTCCTGGGGAAAAGTCATATAACAAACACTTAGCTCTTCTCTTTCTGACCTGCTTATTTCAAATAAAGTAATTAAAACCTGAAGATGACAGGTGGTACATGCAGGGAGAATGGAATATTTATGACTTCTAACTTAAGATCAGGAGTTCTTCTTAGCTAATCTAGAACCACCTTAAGACAAAAGTAGGGACTCAGGTATGAAGCAACAGTATTTACAGTGATATTTAATCAGTATTTAGATCTTGTAAGTGCATTTTTTTTGTTTTAAAAGCTGGTGCCAAGCACAAATCATCTTCTCCTAAAGCAGGTTGGAAATTATTACAACTACTATTCAAAGGTCAGTTACAGCAATATCAGTTTTTAAGATACTATCAACAAGCCCAGCAATTAATAAAGCAACTTAATCTTGAAATTAATCTTGCTTTTCAAATTGTGTAGTTGTCTGGTTTTGCATAGAAAAAAAACTAAAGAACTGGAATAAAATGAAGCAGATCCAAACTGAGTTGTCATTTTATTTTCTTTTATAATTACCACTCCCTCTCCCAAATGAATAAACTAAGAACAAAAACCATGCTATGTTATATTTCTCAGCTTTCATTAGTGAGTTGGAAAGCTTCTAAGTTATTTCCAGTAATCTGGAAAAAAGCTAATAAAATATATGTGATCATCAATAGTTTGAACAAACTTTAATACTTGAATCAGAGTTGGGTTTTTTGGGTTGTTTTGTTTTTTTTTTTTTAAACTGCATGCAGTGCATAGTTGTTTCCTTGTGGAAAAGAGGCTTCAGTGATCATGCTCCTGTCTGTGCCCTACACTTTCCTATAATTATCAACCTGTTGATCAGTTCCAGTCAAATGTAGAGGAGCATCAGAGGCCTGGAAGATGTTAGTTCATACAGATTTTGTGCTAACAGAAAGCAACAGAGAAAAGAAAGCCACAGCGACAAAAACAGTTGTTTCCTAAAACCTTTTCAATTCCAAGCAGCAATCAGCTAGCTGCCCAATAAACAGACAAATTAGCTCCAACCTGTCTGTGTCTCACAGAGACTACGTATGCACTATCACCTACCCGGCTGGAAAGGTACAGGACTTTGCAGGTCATCTAAGCAAATGACATCATATCCAGAGTTTCATAGGAGTTCTCTCATTTATTTCTCATGTATGTTATGTAGCTTTTTCATTAAAAATAGACAATCTTACCTTATTTGGTATAGGGTGTGTACTTGATCTTCCATCAGATGATTTTGATGTGGGGCACAGGCTATCACTTAGAACTGGAGCCACCTAAGGAGTTTCACATAAACACTTATTAAAAATATATTGAGTTTTGTCATAATACCATCCAACAATAAACAAGGCTATCATCCTCACTCACACAGTATGCAAACTGTGACACCATGATGCTATGTCACAAAGTATCACAACTGCTTCTGAATTTAAGCTTTCATTGGGGTAATGAATGCATCTTGGGTGCAGACAATTTTCTTTCAAGCCACAATCATGATAGACTAATCAAATGCTATTGATTGGATTTCATTCATCTGATTAACAATTATAGTCCATTAAAATATTACTGTCATTGCCTTCAGGTAGTTCAATATTTTCATATCTTTTGTTTTCAATACATATGTTTTCAGAACAGCTTTAAAGGTTTTACCAAAATCAATTCCAGGCTTTTCAAGTCATACTAAAGTTAGAAGTATGCCAAAGAAAATAGGTACAGGTAAAAGTGTTAAGCTGCATTAGAAATCAGAAAATAAGTGACACAGTGTTTTGTGTCCTTTACCTGGGTTCACTCTGTATTACTATGTTGCAGCAGAATATTAGTAAAGATTACTAGGGCAGCATTGAAAGTATCAGAATAGTCATGATCTTTATCTTTCAGCATTGTTTTCTGATAAGTTACATTGAAGGCATTTCTATTATACTAATTATAAAGAAGATCTGAAACAGTATACTACTACAACTGTAGCCAAATGCTCTTAAGTTTATTTTTCATCATTGAAATTAAAACAAATAAATAATTATGAAGAAAGAAAGAAACTGTGTGTTAACCCTACTTACTTCTCCGCTGCCTGAAATCTTTTTCTGCTGACATTTTCTAACAACCTCCAGCAACAAGGGACCACCCACAGTACCTTCTGCTTCTATAATTCCCAAATCTCGAGCTAAACTTTCTCGACCATCAAGGCCATTTAGCTGGGGAAAAAAAAAAAAAAAAAAAAACCACAACCAACAACACCACAACATTTTTAAAATTAACACAGAAGTAACTACTATAAAACACTATTTTGTTACATAAGCTCCTAAAGCTTTTTGGTCTTATTTAAATACAGCAATATTTTGACTAAACAGGTTTTTTTTAAGACTTCTTATTGCATGTGGACTAAAGTAATGACAGTCTATCACATGATTTACTTCTGATCTGTACCTGAACTTATCACAGACCACCCAAAGTTGTTTTAAATGTGCAAGTATTCATCATTAGCATGCTTCAGGATTTAAGGATTTATATGGTCAAGTGTAGCCGATCACATTTAAGAGTGGATCCTAGGAGACCTAGCCAGTGGTTCCAACAAATTCAGATGATGGAGAGTCCCGTTCACTATTCTATTCTACACAGAAGTACACCAGCATAGGTCAACATTTACTTTCAGTCTGTTTCATTTTTTTAAAATACAGGTTTGAACAGAAACAGGGATAAAAGTAATTCAATATCAGCCAAAAGAAACTGTCAGGAAAAAAATTAAAGAAAAATAGGCTTTTTAAAACTGAACTTCACATTATAGCAGAAGCAGAATGCTGCAGCAAACCCACATTGGTTGGCATAATCTCAGAATGGCAATACTGCAAAGGGCACCAGTTCATCTTGAACTGTTATGATTACTTAGTGGCACTTCCTATTAAAACACTAGTCAAGCAAATACTGAAGCAAGCCGCCACTAGTCAAGCACAGTGAAACATGGAGGATGAGACAATACAGACTGCTCAGAGACAGGGGCTAGTAGAGGAAGAAAAAGTAAAATCTTTCAGCACTGTAACACTACAGTCTTGGCCAACCTGCTTAACTTTGGGCAAATTTCATATAAGCACTGTAAAAGGTGAAAAAGACTTTTACTGGAAAAAGGAAGGGAGTGTTTCAAAAAGCATGTGATGCCTTTACAATGCAAATGAAGCACTGCTCCCAAAAGTGAGTGGCAACAGTACAGAAAGCATGACTATTTTTATTTGGCAGTATGAACAGGAATCTTTGTACAGATGTGTCCTAGTGCAACAAATGCAGCTAAGGATATTCAAAAGATAATCAAGGAAAATCCCATACACCCTTAAGTCCCAAAAAAAAAAAAAAAAAAAAGACTCGAACTTCTGAGAAACAGAAGTCAATTAATTGATTTAACAAAGTTGGATTTTTAATAAATTACCTGTTTAAATTGACATTAACAATAAAAATTAGTATTTGCAATGTAAAGAGAAATACTTCAGTCAAATAGAACTGTTTCAAAATCAAATCTATTAAAACCTTTATATCATAAAGGAGACAAACGGCCAAACATGATGAAAAACGTCTAACTCGATATCAAAAGCCTAAAAGCAATCAGTTGGGCTAAATGAACATCATTGGTCCCTTCCAACTGAACTATTCTATTTGATCACTTTTTGTCATGTGCAACTGCACGAAGTCCTTTATTTCACTGAAACTTCTCTCAGAATATATTACTGATATTATTTTAATTTTCACATAACAATACTAACTTAATATCATGACATAGTAAAACTATTGCCCAAAATGTTGCAGTATTCTGTTGTATATACTGTTATAGGATTTCACAAAAACAATTAATTTGTTAATTCAAAATTAACATATTATCAAGTATTGATCTTTCATAAAGGGAATACTCACTCATATTAGCTCACTTTCCTGGAATACATGTCTTTATGTCAATAAGTAACTTTTACAGATCAAATATAAAAAAATTATTTAGAATAAACACAAGCAAGTGGCTTACACAAATCTACTATAGCTTCTGTATTCATTGCCATGCACTCCAATCACCATAGCATACAAATAAAAGTAGTATATCTTACTGTGCTTGATTCCGGCTGAAAAACAGCCAACGTAAAATCCAGATTGAAAAACCGTAGAAATTCCGCAACAAGACCTGCTACCAAGCGACCTAAAAAGGAAATGAGAAGAGTAAAAATACACTAGATGCAAACAATTCTTACTTCAAAGATTTAACATGGCTTCAGTATAAACATCTACATTGATTCAATACTCCTACAAACATCACTTAGACATTCAGCAAACTATCACCACATAGCTAATTTGTATACCAATTCTCTAATTTCTAACTCAGACATCGTATCAAAATTACTTAAATGGGCAATACTGCAGGAGCGTAGAGATTGCTTACAAAATTCAGGTGTAAGATTATCTTTTTAAACTATTCAGCTGTTTTAAAGACATCATTTTGGCATTTTGCCTATGTGTGCATTTACTGCTGTACCTCTACAGTGAGTTTTCACTGGTTACTGTTTCTATTGGTCTAGAATGACTTTAAGTTAGCACAATTGTAACTCATCACAAAATACTAATTTAAATGCATTAGTCACCTCAGTTAAAAACACATCAGCAATATTAACTTAAAAAATCATAGATCAAATTATATCCTGAATTAATAGCAATTATGACACTTGACAGGAACAAAAGCATCCTTTATGTCATAAAAAATGTACTGTTAATAAAAGATTCAAGGATTTAATCTTTTGTTCCCTATTTTTATTAGTTTGAGAAGTATACTAGAAGAACTTACCATCTTTTGTATTTAAAAAACTTTTCAAGCTTTCATTTACCAGAGGTGTTTTGTTCTGTCAAAAAGCAAAAACCAAACAGTAATTAATATTATCATTCTCCTACCAGCAAGAAATTGAAAACCACAGCAAGTTGGTGTTTTGGTGCATGCTGTTCCATAATGATGCCTGGCACATGTAATTCACTTCTTCAAAATCTACCTTTGTATTAATTCTACTGCCTAAAAGTAAATGCTGCAGTCTCATAGATTTACTTAGGCAAATCAAAATTGTCTCAGTATTCTTATTATAAAAGCTACAGAGATAGAGTAATTCCACCAAAATTCTTAGAGTATACTGATTTTTGTTTACTTAATGATTAAAAAGGCAAGTTAAGCAGTTCACTTCCCAAATTGCTCCTCTAATATAGTGTCACACTTGTTCAAGGAAATTCAGTCTCACTTTTTAAAAAAATGAGAATTTACAAATCATCTTGACAGAGTGTGGACTGTGCTAATTAGTGGTTCACAAATCAATACTAATCTTCTATTAATTAAAAGACCTTCAAAGATAGTACGAAAATGGTTTTTCTCCCTTGTTAGATTTGCCCTCTTCAACCTGGATTTTTAAACAGAGATAAATCAAACACAATATGTTTGGGTTTGTCAAAATTGTTCAGGGATTTTTCAAATAAAATTTAAATGTCATTCCTAACGCATCAAAATATCCTGGGTAAGAACCTAATTTGAAAAAAAGAATCTATTATAGATATTTATCGCTATAGTCATAAATGCTAACACACACAAGAAAGCACTGCACAAGAAAAGAGAAATCTTGCTTAATATTTAGGAATTTGGAGGAGTGATAAGTATTAATATATTTTCAGTGTCTCTCCAGTGTAAAGTTAAAATATCATGATTTAAGCCTTTTGAAAAAAGAATGAGCCGAGATCAACTGGAAAAAACCTCTCTTTTGCCCTCTTATTCTCCAGATAGTCTTGGAGGTTGTTCTCCGGGTACTCTATAATATGCTGAAGCTTCCCATAGGAGATTGCACTGTTCCATCATTCTTCCATATGTCTTCTTCAGCAATCTTATGTAGATTTCTGGAATATGGAATCTCATACTACAGAGTAACTACTTCCCCCTTTACTAATGTCATAATAGTATCTGTTTCAGTTATGAAGCTTTCCAGAAAAAGCACAACCATCTAACCAGCAGAGGAATAGGACAGTTTTCCATTCCTCTCTTTTCAGAGTCTGGACATGCAGCACACTCTCCCCTGTAGTTCTAGGAAATGGAAAGACACAGGTAACAAGACAATGCCAGTAGTAATAGGGTTCACAAAACCAGCACGTGCATACCACAGCAGTATTGTTACTTAATCATGTTAATATCACATACCCTTCATGTTATTATATTGTCAAGATATCAGTACATAGTCCATCTCTTAATTCAGAATTCTTCCTTAAATATAAGCAAATTATCCTGAAGTAAGCCTACAGCATCCTTATGAGAAATACTAAAAGCATTAGCATACTCAGCACGTTACTGTATTAAATTGCTTTCACAATACACTTGTCAAAAAATTCACTATAATATTTTACATTTCAAGAGACATTATTCAAATTTGATAAAACCTTTATCAGTCAACTAGATTATTTTTTTTAAGTATATTTCATGCAAAAGATCTTTAGTTATTCTGGTCAATTGGACAGAGGCAATATAAAACCAGTAGAGATAGTTACTTAAACCTACAGTTTCAAAAGGCTATGTAACAATTCCTATTTCTAAGCATCAGGAAGCAATCTGATAATCCTGTGTTCTTTAAGCATCACACTCTTATGCAGTAATACATAACTTTCTCTTGTTACATTTTACAAACAGAAAACATTAACGCTATTATATTTAATTCTACATGAAGAACTACCAGGCTGCCAATTTATTTTTTTAAATTTATTTTTTAAGGTTCTCTTACCTCTACTTTCTCTTGTTCTTCTAATGCCAAGAAAACAGCTGCTCGCAACTCTGCCTGCCAAATAAAACACAAAAACTGTATTTTTACAAGCACTGTTTTCCCTATGCAAACAGAATGCAAAGAGGCAGCAAGTAGCTTAGCAGCTATTTGTTTCTCTTCAAGCAACTTGGCATCAATTGTAATCTACATCAGTGCAATTAAGACACTTAAGATTACAGGCAATGCAACTTGAGGCTGAGAAAGGAGAGTTTTCAGTCTGAGAATAACAAGGTGGGAGGCTAGATTTGATACAAGACTTCCTAAATTATTTCGTCATACACAGAAAGATTCCAAATTACCTACATTATCTCCTACTAGTTTCTTCTGAGAGTTAAAAATCCAGCGCTTTCAGGCAGCCTTGAAAGACTTACTCTTCATCTACAATTCGTTCATGAAACATGAACAAATAGCTTGTGGTAACATTTTAAAAAGTTAATGTTAAGATACACAAATCCCTATGATTTCTTGTCACATCACACTCGAAGAAACAGAACTTCTCAAGGAAAAGAGAGCATGATTCCAGTCATTCAAATATTCCTGTAGTGAGGTTTTACCTAACTGAATTTGAATATCTTAATATCAAGGATCAGAATTCTTCTAAAGACTATTTTGAATATTTAAGCTTAAGCCTCACCTACTTTTTTCAAAATTTTTAAAACACTACAGTTTCTCTACTTCTTTCATTGAACATATCAAATGGACAACACTTGATAAAGCAGCCCGCCATTTTAATCAACTCTTAATCTGACACCTTGAAGTAGCTGATACATAACACTGCAGTAATAAACTACAAGACAGTGCTGCTCTGTATGCCAGTTTTCTCACTAGCAAAGAAAGCAGCTAGCTTTTAAAGAAAGGCTGATTTCTATAACTAAGAACAATATGAAGAATGTCTGGATTTTCTCATGTATATTATGAAAGGTAACTAAACATGGATTACTATAACTGTTCTGTCCCACAAAAAATATCCTTTCATAGGAAAAATACACACTTCCTTTTTAATCATAAGACTCTTTGGACATCTTTTTAAAGAACAAAAAGTAATGAAAAAAGTTAAAAAGATTTCTCATTAAAAGTGTAAAATGCTTACCACAATTGTATGCAATGACCATACTGATACTTCAGTTACATTTTTTTTCAGGTGCTGAGGTACAGCACTCAATCAGTAAATCCTCTTACAATCCATTAATTTAAGTATTTAAAAATTTGTGAAACAGACTGGCTATTACAACTGTTCAAAGTAAAAGACACTAGCCATTACATGTGGGTAGGGGTAAACCCCCTTAAGGGTCTGGATCATGAGATTGTAGAACAAAGTTGTCTGAAAGCAGTTGCCTTTACATCAGCTGATCCAGAGTCCATTTGAGATTATGCAATAATATCACAACTGTAATTCCTTTTCACATAACTGTGATTGTTTGCCTGCTCTATTTCTCTAGGTCCAACCCAATGGCTTTTAAATATGGACTGAGGTGCTTTTCTTCCTCTTCTTATCTATTTAACAACAGTGTCAACTTCTCCCAGATGTTGCCATTTGCCATCAATAGCAAGTTCACCTTATACTTCCATTAGTGCCCAATATAGTTAAGGTGATGTTCTGGATTTGTTTAGTGAGGGGGGGGCCTAAGGTGGCAGCTTCTGTAGGAAACTGCTAGAAGTTGCTCCCCTTTGTTCAGTGGACTCGGCCAGGCCTAGGTTGGACCTGCTGCTGGCCAAGGCCAAGCCAATTGGTAGCAGAATGTTCCCTGATAATGCCTCTGCAATAACGTATTTAAGAAGGGGAAAACAGGAAAAAAAAAAAGTAGAGAAGATGTGAAGAAGCTGAGCAGGGGCAGAGAGGGAGAGGCGCAAGCCTTGTGGGCCTTGCAGGCCTCACCCTCTGGCCTCTCGCCAGGCAGCCGACTGGGCCCAACTTAGCCCGGCATGGCTGCAAGTGGAGAGGAGATGAGAAGTGAATAAGATGTAAAAAGATCCTGAGAGGCATCTGCCAGCCTGTTGTGAAGAATTTTGCTTGTGAGAGAAACAGCTGCAGACGCCAAGGTCAGTGAAGAAGGAGGGGGAGGAGTAATGCTGCTCCTGGCCAAGATTCCCCTGCAGCCTGTGGTGATGACCATGGTGGAGCAGGTTGTCCCCCTGCAGCCCATGGAGGTCCACGGAGGAGCAGAGATCCACCTGCAGCCTGTGGAGGACCCCACACTGGGGCAGGCGGATGCCTGAAGGAGGCTGTGACCTGTGGAGGGCCCGCTGGGGCAGCCGTTCTGGAGGGACTGCACCCTGTGGAAGAGATGACCCACGCCAGAGCAGTTTCACGAAGGATTGTGGCCCATGGGAGGGACCCCACACTGGAGCAGGGGAGGAATGTGAGGAGTTCTTCCCCCGACTATGAAGCAGTGGCATAAAATAACGTGTGATGAACTGACCCCCATTCCCTATTTGCCCCTGTGCCGCTCGGGGTTGGGGGAAGGTAGTAGAGATAATGTTAAACTCGGGAAGAGGGAGGGGTGGGGAGAGGTTATCTTGTTCCCTGTCTCATTCTCCTGCTGGTTTTAGTAATAAATGAATAGCTTTCCCCAAGTCAAGTCTGTTTTGCCCGTGACGGTAACTTTAAGGATTTCTCCCCATCCTTATCTCAAACCTTGAGCCGTTTTTGCTTATATCATCTCCCCCTATTCTCTCGGAGGGTGGGGGGAGTGAGAGAGAGACTGCATAGTCTGGTCCCGATCGGGGCTGAACTACGACAGGTGAGGACCTCATCAGAAGATAATGCCAGTGGTATTTACTACATCTCCCTTTGGCCTACCTGCATCATCTAGACTACCACCGTACAGCCTTTCCACAGATAAACAATAAGTCTGAAGTTAAGAACTCCTGTACTATTTCCACAAGGAAGGTTTACACCATTCCAACACACTGGTCTTCGTCCTTTGAGGTGAATACTGCTCAGATCATAGTAAAGTATTCTCAAAATACCATCTCAATAAATTTAGGCATGGAGCCATACACCTAAATCTGTGTGAGGTTAAAGCAGTAATTCTCAAGTTCACGAGGAAAAAGTAAAAAGCAACAATAACAAAGCTGAGGTCAAAGGAAAAGTCCCCCAAGACAAGGAGATGAGTCATACTACACAGTAGGATGGACAATGTCACACAGGCTTTTCAGGACCCAAGACAAATCACAGAATTTGAACACCAGAGACTGAGACCACCATCATCAGGTACGGTCACAGCAATTTGCTCCCACCAGCAGATATGGAGGCTTATATAACTGCACGGATTAATCCATTTATACATTATTCTTCTCCTCTTTTTTTTTTAAACAAGCATGAACAGTTTGCATTTGTCTTTGCCCTAGTACCTTTTAGCACCAGCCTAATCTGTGTTCCATACGTTATTACAATCTCTTCTTGCTATTCCCCCTATTCCACACTGCCTCATTCTGCTGGCAGTTTTCAAAATAATCCAAATATATTTTGAATAATTTTACTCACAGACTAGCAGTAAAGCAGACCAAAGCTTGATATTCAGCTTCCTCACTCGTAGGAACATGGGTCATGCCAATAACAGCCAGATGTTGACAAGTAAGGTGACAGTGTTTATCTATCACTCTTGCACCCACCAAACCCACAGGCTCCTTTCTCATTCTGTGGAAGGTGCCCATTCCCTTCTATCCCTCAGAAGTTTTATCAGGCAAGAGCTCATACCAATGATTTCACTTAGCTAAAATGAGTAAGGCTAACTTGTATATTACAACTGCTGTCTGTACTCAGTGGGGAAATGTATGGGTCAGTATTCTGAAACAAAAGCACACTTCCCCTTTTCCTCCCAGGCATCTGATGTACTCAGACAGTACTGTCTCTGGTCGATTGCTGTTGCACTGTAAATCAGAAGCCCGTAGTCCATGAAAGTGTCTCTTCTGCACTGGGCTGTAGCATCTCTCCTCAGAGCCTAGATAAGTTTATCATGTTCTAAATACAGAGCCTTTTGCATGCATCTGGAGTACTGTACAGGAAAACTGTTCCCTCAGTCTGCAGTTCCCTGTGAAAGGGGAAAACAGTTCTTACTATCTCAAGAGCTTCCCAAACATATTTTTTAGGTGGCATCTCAAAAATGCCAGTCTGATCTGGCATCTCTTACTATTAAGGTAAGAAGCACCTACCTTAACTAGGTTATTAATCTGATCCAGCACACTTGTAAGAGTCATCCACAGCAGCTTTCATCCAGATACTGGAGGAAAAGTAAAAGGATAAGACAGACTGTCCGGGACTGAAGGATGACCTGTAGCCTATAACTACTTCCCACTTACTGAGTCCAACACATAAGTACATAGCACGCCCCTGGAGTTTTCTTCAGTTGTGGCATTTGTCTTTTATGGCACTGGAATGCATTTCTCCAGCACTTAAACAAGAGAGCTTACTGACCTAGTACAAAACTTGAGACATTTTTTTCCAATAGGAAAACACTTGGGGACTTCGAACTCATTTCTATGCCTCAAAGCATGCAGGCAGATCAGACCAAGATGACTTCTTATAACAGGCACTAAGCACAAACTGAATATGGCTTACTCGTTGCTCACTAGTCTCCTTTGCATAGCTACCCAACTCACTTGCAAACACCCTTCCAGAGAGACCTTGGCAAAATTATCTTTACCTAACAACTTTTTTTTCATACTTTCTACTCCGGAGGCAGTATTTTAGATGAACAAGCAATAGTTTTACAACACTGATCTCAATATGCTGTGGAATACTAGATCAAAAAGCAGGCACTTTAATTTCAACTTTCACTACTACTTTCAACTTAGTACAGTTGAGTATGACATTGTCTGTAGCCTGACATAGCCTTGCTGTCCATTTCATGCAGTTTTCAGTCTCATTTCTACAAACTCCAAGTCCTGCAGTTGTATCTAACAATAGCTCAACTGTCTAGGTTTTGAATCAAATTAGCAGGAAATCAGTAAGAACAACATCAGCCAAAAGCATTACTAAATATATGATTTAGTGATGCTAACCTCTCTCATATTTGTAGCAACAGCAAGTTCCAGAGAAGATGCAAAATTCAGGTGTCAGAAACTTATTTTACCAGAATGAAAGAGATTAAAGATACAAACCAAAACAAAGTAAGATAACAAAGGAACACAGTAAGAAGCATAATAGCTCTTCTTGCTCTGATAATGACAGCTTCCCTAGCAGAGAAAGATCACATTCTCTTCAAGACAGAGCATCTCTATTTGTACAGCATGCATCACATAGTATCAGTGATAATTTTCACTAAAGTACAAATATCCACAGTTATATTCTATATGTTTACAGAATTCATTAGAAAGTCTTATTCATCAGATTAATTCCAATGATTAATTATACAAATATACACACACTGCAGCTTAAAGACAGGAAATACTCAACTGTAAGTGGCAAATATATTTGCACATCTTCCAGCTTTCACAATATGACTTCATTAAATACTCCATTGTTCAAAGTCTAAGGCAAATTTAAAAAATCAATATATTTTTAAAATGTCATATAAGTAATGTTTTTTCAGCTAAACAAGTTTAATCAACACCAATGTGTCCTACAAATTAATCTCAAAATAAAAATATACTAATAAAATGCAACACATTAGAAAATCATGTTGTACTAGAGAACAAAGGCATCACAGTAAGTTTTTCTAAAATTGCAGTAATTATGTTACAAAATGTACTGATAGCCTGATATATTCTATCCACTGAAATAATTCTCCTTGAATTCTAATCTTTCCAGAGCTGTCTTTACTTGTAGTGCTTCATAGCAACTCAGCTATAGGTTGATCATATAATTTTCTTTAACATATCTACTTCAATAAATCTCAAACATATTATCATAGTTAGCTTTCTAACCTCATTCATCTTGGAAAAAAAGTCAGTACTCACCGTGAAGTGTAAAATAAACAATTGTTTTGGTAATATGTAAATATTCATTCAGTTCTATCACATAATTTAAAAATACTGACACACAATAAATAAAGAAACACTACTGATCACAACTATGCTTAATTTATTTTAATGAAAGGATGATGGCAACTTTTTTTTAATGTATGGTGTAATCTAATTGCAATTAAAAGGTGATAATTTAAGAAGATATCCTGTTCCAGCTGGGATAGAGTTAATTTTCCACTCAGCAGCTGATATGTTTTGGATTTCATATATGAAGAATGTTGACAAACACACAGATGTTAGCTGTTGCTAAAGAGACCAAAGACACTGTCTGGCTTCCCAGGTTTTGCTAATGTGCAGGTACAGCAAGCTGGGAGGGATATAGCCAGAAGAGTTGACCCAAACCAGCCACAGAGAATATTCCATGCCATAAACATCATGCTCAGTACTTAAGTGGGGGGTGGACCAGTGACCTGGCTCTTTTCCCTCACTGTTCAGAATTGTTCTGGGATCACTTACAGTTTTTTTTCTGTTCTGTGATTGCTACTCAAGACAGGCTCTATCAGTCATGGGGTGGTGAGAAATTGTGCACCATTCAGGTTTTTTGTTTGGTTTGGGGTTTTTTTTAATTTATTATTAGTCTTACTATTGCTTTTTCTATTAATATTATTGTTACAATTATCTTTCCCTTCGCTATCCTAGTAAATTGTCTCTATCTCAACCCTCAACTTCTCTTGTCTTCCTGATTGTCTCCCCTATCCTCTGGGGAGGGTGATTGAGCAGCTGTGTGGTAGTCGATTGCTGATTCTAGCTAAACCAGGACAGAAGACATGTTCAACCTTAATTCTTCTGGAACACAAAGGGCTTTTTGTCAGGTACTAAACCACAAATTCTTTAAGTCAGTAATACTATCAATTAACAGACAACCATCAAAGTCATGTACTAATTAAGGTTTACAGCCAAGAAAGATACACCATGAACTCAAATGGGCAGCCTTAACCATAAGCATGCCAATTATTAAACAGTAACTCCTAGTTTAGAGACATAACCCAGTAAGTAGGTTGCAGTTTTTATTTTTGTAAGTCAGTTGCTAGGTTGCCTTAAGGATACCCTATGCCATATTGGATAATACACACTCCTAGCATTATAGAATAGTAAAAATCATAATAAAACAAAACTCAACGAACTGGCAATCATAGTACAAAAACTTCCATACTATACAAAGGCAGGAATTAAGAAACTACAGCTCACGTGCTCAATATGACCTAATTGGCTTGTGATTTTTTTTTTTTAATTATAATTTTATTATCACCATACTTTTATTGGTTAACACTACATGAGCAGTTAACAGGTGGCCCAGAAGGCCTATTTAACAGTTAACTAGGAAAAGGTCTCTCTCAAAATACAGTTATATGAGCTAGAATCTTTATCTACTTACGGAATTTAAATAAGGATTATCCATTTGAAATGCAAAACCAACACATTTTTAATAATACTATTTTGTTGAAAAGTATGACAACTAGCCCCAAATCCAGTGGACTTCAAAGTACACACATAAAGATAAGAGAAGGAGTTAAAGAAATTTTAGTAGATATGGCATTGATTAATTATTGCTGTGCATACTAAGGAATCAAGTTGATAAATAGTGCTTCATGTTTTGCTAATCATTTGCTTAACGATTTGCTAACCATTGTGCAAACTATCTGAAGTAGAAAGTCTTGCAATTCTTCACAAGACAGTTCCTGGTAAGGACTAGGGGATCGCTTCAAGAACCAGCTAAAACCGACCCTGCAGCTTGAATAAAAGCCCAGGGATAACTGAGTTTGCGCAAGAACAAAAGGTTACTAGCGGTGACGAAGAGGAGTCACCTACCTTCATCCCCACGACCCCCAACGACAACCACCACCAGGAGGCACTGCGCAAGGGCAGATGGGAGGAGTTTATGAAAATGGCCCCTTGGGACTAATTTTAATACGAAGCGGGGATAGGTCATGTATAGGCGTATTGTAAAACTTTATGTATATGTAACACTCGGTTCTATAAATTTAGAGTGAGCTACTGTGTCAGGTGCACACGATTTTGCGGTGGGACTACCCCCCCCATGCTGCCCAGCGCTGAATAAACGTACCTACTTTACAATCTTATAGATTGTGGAGTCCGTTTTCCACACATCACAGATGCTCTCACTTCCTGAAGGTTAATACCACCTTCATTCGTTCCTGAAACATCAGCAATGATCATCCACCTCTTGAATGCTTAAAATAAAACACCAGATAAATGCTACCACCATTGATGTGAAAACCAAACTTCATTTCTCCTCTAGCTTGAAAGGGTATCCAGCAGGTCTTACATTTCCATATCTGTATGGCTCTCTGCTATACACAACAATTATTGCCGGGAGCTTCTAATGTGAAAAAGAATCCATGGAACCAATTTTCATATCCTTTCCGACACAAGTTCAAGCTACACCAAAGGCTTAGAAGTAGCATACACTCCCCTGCAACGCTATCTTCTACGCGATTTCTTAACATAGCACTATTTGTTCTCTGTAGTCAGGCAGCACCCCCAGAGTTTTCAGGTTTAGTAAGCCTCCAAGTCACAGCTGGAGCAACCCACCCTCAAAAAGAGCAACGTTTAAACCCTCAAGGACGCCTGCTTGAAATTTTAGACAGGGGCTTTTTCGTAACAAGGCAGAGAAAAACTACCCACCCTGCTCCACGCCACTCGGCGGCTGAATGCTTCCAGCGGGTTTGGGAAGCAGCAAGAGTGCTCTTGCGGCCACATGATTATCTGCGAAGGAAACACCGCACAGCCGGGCACCGGCCTCCCTGCGGCGGCCGAGAGCTCCCCTCCCTCTCGCCGCCGGGCAGACCTCATGCGGCGGTCAGGCCTCGGGCCCCCAGCTCCCCGGCGAGCACGTAGCAGCTCTACCGCGCAAAGGCAGGCGCTGGACTCCGCTTCTCGCCGAGCCTCGGAGCACCACGGCGAAAGGAGGCGCCACTGCCAGGCCGCGACGCCGAGAGAGGGCCCGGGCCGGGAACACCGGCTGGAAGCGGGAGTGAGAGGGGACGAAGCTCGTGAAGCCTCAGCTCCTCCCTCCCCGCGCTCCGCGGAGCCGTTAACCGCCGCCGGCGCCAGCCATCGCTCCCCGTCTCCGCGCTGAGCGACGTGCGCGGGGACGAGAGGCTCTCCTTCCCCCCACCTTAATCTTATTGAGCACCCCGCTGCTCTCCAGCGTCTGCACCAGCAGGTCCCGCAGCTCTGTGTCCTCCTCCGCCGCCATCTTGTTTCTCCCTGACAACCGCCCAAACTGCGCTAGCGGTAGGACGAAGCCGGCAGATTCGCCTCCGCCGACGGGGGAGGCGCCAACCCAGCGGCGGGCCCGGCGAACCGAGGCGCGGCAGGTCGGCAGCCACCCTCGGTAGCGGCCGGAAAACCGGAGGCAGCGAGGCCACGGCCGCCCGGAGCCTCAGCCGTCCCGCAGCACCTGGAAACTGCGGCAGCAAATCAGCAGCGCGGCGGGCGGGAAGTTTAAAGCGGGGAGGGGGAGGGGACATTAACGGCTAAACCTAACGGACGCTAAACCAACCCACCCCCTCCCACACTCTGCGGCTACACCTGCTCTGTATTCGTGACCCCTAAAGCGGGGCGGGAGCGGAGAGCGGGGGCACTGAAATGGGGTTAAGGAGGGAACAACTTCCTTTCTGGAACTGAGCTTCTTCCAGCAGCAAGAAAAATGCAGTGTCCCTCCTCTGGGGAATCGGCTGCAGGCCCCAGCTGAGGCCTATGCCACTGCACCTGCCTGCACTGCTGTGTACAAGGGTGCCCGGCGTCAAAGAGCATTAACGTTAACAAGGGCTTCTAGGGCCCTTGTTTGGTCGCAAGCATGTTCGTTACGTTAAAAGTGTAGGGCAGTGTTGCAGGTGTGGATGGCTCCAAAGCCTTCAAAAAAGGCTTTGTAAGTTGTAAGGCTTCATTTGCAGCACTGCATGTTGCCTTCAGGCCTTTTTTCATGCAGAACTTTCTATGATTTTCCTTAAAGAGAACTCGTATGATTAAGAATTTCAGAAGCTATGAATATTCAAAGTGAGCAAGTATGCCTCCTGGGTGGGATCAGGCATCAGGCATCGCTGGAAGTTGATTTTCAAAAACATGCAGTAGGTGGCACTGATTCTTCAGCGATTCCCCCACACTCAGTCAAGCCTGAGAGGGCAGGTGTCATTCCTGCTACTCTGCCTCTGTTGGAGGTACTGCTGGATGTCTGAGCCTGTTTCTATAGCCACTCAAAAAATATAGCACTGCATTTCATAGAATCATAGAATACTTAGGGTTGGAAGAGACCTTTAAAGGTCATCTAGTCCAAGCTCCCTGCAAGAAGCAGGAACATCTCCAACCAGATCAGGTTGCTCAGAGCCCCATCCAACCTGGCCTTGAATGTTTCCAGGGATGGGGCATCCACCACCTCTCTGGGCAACCTGTTCCAGTGTTCTGCCATCCTCATTGTAAAAATTTTCTTCATTATATCTAGTCTGAATCTACCCTAAAAGTTTAAAACCATTACCCCTTGTTCTATCACTATAGGCCCTGCTAAAATGTTTCTCCCTGTCTTTCTTATAAGCCCCCTTCTAGGAACTGAAAAGCGACAATAAGGTGTCTCTGGAGCCTTCTCTTCTCCAGGCTAAACAGCCCCAGCTCTCTCAGCCTGTCCTCATAGGAGAGGTGCTCCAGCTCTCTGATCATCTTTGAAGTCCTGAAGTTTGGAAATATTAGCAGTCTTTCATACAAAATTGTGTTAAAGTAAACCCACAACACTGCATTTCTTAAGCAAGACAGTAATAGTTTCCACATAATTTTTCAAAACCCTATCAGAAACAAATCATAAATGCAAAAACATAATGTCTGGTATTACTGTTACCATTTTCACTTGTCCACTAAATCTCCAAACTTAATGGAAAGACAAAATCCACTTGACAAAATACTTGATAGACACTGCAAAGCAGAGGAAAAAAATCAGTAGACTTAGAAGATAGTTTATAATTTGTAAAATTAATTTCAGCATTTCAGTAACACTGGATTCCTGCTTTCAAATACATGCAGAATATTTTTAATCCAGTCTACAGACAACCTTTTCTGAGCTCTGCAAAATACCACAATATTACTCAGCTAAACATTCATCACCTAGAGGGCAGCAAAGCATCCTGATAGTCCAACTTCTTATCCAGCACACAATGTACTGTCTCAAACCGCCACATGTTTGAAGGAAATGTCATTTTGCATGTATGTAATTCCCAAGTCTACCTTTTCGGAAATCACAGAAACTCAGTGCAAAAGATAAACCAAAATTATTTTTACTGTTTGTACAGCAATGTGAATGTGAAAGAAGAAAATGTGTTTTTATGGGAAACACGGTACAGCTTTAAAAAGATTCTGTAAAACTAACACTGCATTCTTAAAAAAAAAAAAAGCCATAGTGGCATTGCTACAGGCTCTTAACACAATTTAAGTAAAATTTAAGCTTTCAAAATCATGCATAGACCAAGTCTATTAACTTAAAATTAGGACACAGAAAATTACATACATTCCAAAATTTGAGCATCTTCTTAGAGTGTTGTAAATGTCTTATTAACACAAAATTAACAATAAAGTCTAGCTACATTTGTTTGTTCTATTTGTGCAATGGGAATGATCAAAGCAAAACAATATGTTGTGTTTAGGAGACAAAATTTGAAAGTCTCTATCTTGACTTTTAAACCCAAATCTGAATGTAAACTGTTGGAAGCTGGAAAAATGTATTCTTCTGAAGTGTTTCATATAAAATCTTTAAAGATGAATCATGACAACCTAATTTTGGGTTGTTTTTTTTCAGGCAACACATTTCAGCATATAAATACATAAAAATCTAAGATACAACTACATTTGTTCAGAAATCTGTGAGGAAAGTAATATTTTCAGGAAAAATTTAAAATAAACTTTTCAAATCTTCTGACATTCCCTCAGTTTTCCACCAATTTCTAGTCATAGTGTCATGAGTGTTAATAGGGAGCGATTAGGAGAGAAAAGTCAATCCTGAAATAAAAGATCATAGTAACTGTAATGAGAAATTCCCAAAATGAGGTCTGCTGTTTTTCATTACAATGCTTCTCAGATTCAGGAAACCAACTATTTCTCAGAATTAATTATTTAGAGTATTAAAAATCCAAGTCAACTCTAGATTGGTGATTGAGGCTCTAGTTCAGGAAAGCACTTCAGTACTTTTTAGTTTTATCCCAGTTCAGAAGAGTATTCTAAGCTTGTTGGTATGTGCTCATGTCATCGTGCCGGACACGGATGTGGGTCAGATACAGAGTTTCAAACTGGACAGCCAGTCTGTTGACTGGGGGAATGGCTATGGCAGATCTCGTATCTGAGTGAGGATGTTGCCGTACTTCAGGAAAAGTCAAAGGTCTCAACAGCTTCCATGGCCTCTATGCAGATATTCATGCATATTAATTTCTTGTCCTCTTATCATGACTTATGGGGTAAATTCTTTCTGCCTTACCCCTAATGAACAGTCTCTTATGTTGTGCATAATTCCACCAAAGTCAGTGGAGGCTACCAGTGGCAAAAAGTACAGCTCAAACTGGCCAAAGTGCCTAAATCTTTCTTTTAATATAACCAAGTGTCAGAACACAGAAGAAATACTAAATTTCAGGCAGTAAATATTAAATACAGTTTTGGCACCACTTTGCATCTTACAAACCTGGATATTTACATATGCTTGTCAACAATCCCCAATATTCTGAGTTGTATTAAGATGGCCTGTCTGCCAACTACTGATGAAAGATGAATGTGGGGTCTTTTTTCACAAATGATTATTTGAAAAAGCAGTCTTAATTATGATTGTTTTTATTCTTCAAACAGGTTGCAACAACAGCTGTTCACATTACTGAAGTAATGAACTTGTGAAGAGTGGAACATTTCCCAATCTTAATATAAAATGGTTGAAAACATTGAAAGTAGAACTTGGCTTTCTTTCTCAGCATAGTTGACGGCATCCGCATCTGATACAATGTTTGATTTAATATTACTGATTTATTAACGATTCTCTTGTTTCCAGTACATAGATAAATACTAAATGTGAAGTCTTAAGGAGATAGTTATCCGAAGTAGCTCTATATTGTCTACCTTTCTCATATTCCTCAAAAACATTCTTTTTAATAACAGCCTCCATTAACATGCACTATTTTGTAATGTTATAATGACATGAAAATAGGGCGTCTTTGTTCTGATACCTTAAGAGCCTACATCATTTTAGAGCAAGTTTGAATCTCTCTTTAAAAACACCTCAATGGGAAGCTTGTGTTTGGGCTTAGTTTTCACAGAGCACCAAGAGTTAATTTGGCAGCCTCAGAGTGTAAATCGCTATGGCACCTCAAAACAGGACAGACAGCAGAGCACAGCACCTTCCAAGCTAGATTGTACGTGCCATTCTTTTCCTCCCTAGTCTGCAGACAAAGGTAAAATCCAAGGCTGAGAGAATAACTCTGTGTTGGTGTCTACTGACTGCTTATGGCCAGTGACAACAACTTCAGTGCCAGATGGAGGGGTGATGCCCTCAGCAGCAGGGGAAGGAGGAGGAGGAGCAGTGCTGAACACTAGGATCTGGAGAGCTTCACTATTTTTAACTCTTTAACACAATTTCTGAAACTTTTGATATTTCTCGGACACTGCCAGAGACAACAGCAGATGGTCACTCCTTCCACCCAGGACATTTTCATATTGCCACAGAAAGATGGGCTAAGAGGTTAGTTTTGCCTCATCCTCCTTCTTACTGTATAAATGTGTAAACGTAACTAAAAAAATCTTGCCAATGAATAATGCTGTAACTTTGAACAAAGACCTTATTACACAGACTGTAACAAATCTGTTAAAAACAAATGTTGTTTTGCTTGTGGAAGTAGATCTGCCCACATATTTCTCAAGTGCGTTAAAGGAGGATGGTTGTGACATACCCCCTCCAGTTCAAAACTCTACAATAATAATTAATAATCACGCTTTGTATTTGTGATTCATGCATCAGCAGAGAAAGAGGTGTTGGAATCTGTTTCATGGTTTACCATAGCGTTGAGAACACATGAACAAAGTCCTGCCTGGGATTCTTGTGACTCATCCCTTCGAGTTGTTTCTTCCTCAGAAACTTCCTATTGTTTCCAAACACGAGTGTTACCATTTCAAACTTCCCCCATTATTTTGGAGAAGCAGGCCACAGACGCGTGTGTCAGCATTCCTCTGTTCCCCTTACCGTGCTTGCCTTAGTCAGTAGTCTCCTATTCGCTATTTGAGTAGATTACTTAAAAATTTTAAATATGGAGTGGCCTTCTTGCACTCTTGAAGACCTCTGTGCTGCACCAATTTTCAGTAGGAAAGCCCAATAATGAAAACCCAGAATATGCTAAAGAGGAACCAACCAAAACATCAGGAGGAGCAAAACCACGCACACAAACGGTTCCCTCCGCGGCCACCCGCCGCTCCTGCCTGCCCCGCGCGCACACGGGCCCTCTCTCGCTCCCCCGGTTGGGGAGCCCAGGAGCGCGATCGCCGCCCGGTACAGACAGCCCGGGACCGCAGCGAGGTACCGGCCGGACCGCTGAACCTCCCCGGGCAGCTGCTGCCGGCGGGAGGCGGGGCCGGACCCCTGCGGCCTTGCGGAGGGGCCAGGGAGGGCGGAGACGCGGGCGGCGGCTGGGCCAAGGCTCTGGTCCGGCCCTCCCGCCTGCTGCCTCCTCTTCCGAGGCGGGGGCTGTAGGAGACCAGCCCCGCCGGGAGCGGGTCCGTGTGCGGTGCTGCGCCCGGCCCTAGAGAGAGGCCCGGAGGAGCGGGCGGGAGGTAACGCGGGCTGGCGGGCCCCGGGCTGGGCCAGGCAGCGTCGGGCTGAGCTGAGGCGAGGTCTCGGGTCGGCGGCGGCGGCGGAGGTCAGGCCTGAAAGCCTCTGTGCTGCGGTGTCCCCGCGGCTCCCTCTGCCCGCCCGTTGACCCGCCGGTGGCTGCGCGACCCGGCGGGAGGCAGGTAGCGTTGGGCCGGCCCGCGGTACTCGGTGCGAGCTTGGGTGCCCGGTGCCTCCAGTGCCACTGCTGACCTGCAGGAAGTTAGGTGGGGTTTGCAGGGCTGGTAAGGGCTCAAATCCTATCGGTTTTCATTTCTTGTGCCTTAAATTCCCTGTGAAGCAAATCAAAAGACAGCCAAAGAAACTGCAGTGCTTCCCGGAGTTGTAAAAACTCTATGTTTCCTTTGTACGCTTGTCATCAACTTCGGCGTCCTGCTTCGGGTTCTCTGCTCTGTTGCGTTCTTTGCGATTTATAAAAATACCCTTGTAGTAAAATATGATGATAGCTTATCAGGAGCAAGCACTTTATGGAAGGTAAATCTTGTGTGTGAGGAGAGGAAGGTGCCACTGTCCTTGGGACTTCCCCAGGAGGGCAGTGGAAGGGCCGGGCGCAGCATCAAGCTCACCCCAAAACCACTGCCGCGCAAGTTCTGCTTTGAATTGAGCTCTGTGAGAGCAGTAGTGAGAAAGTTCTGTGAAAAAAAAGTTTGCAGTGTCAATGGACGGAAGTATTGCGTCTGAAAAGTCTTTAAAGTGCTTTTTGTAGTTACTTAGGCCAGCGCCTGGGCTTGGGCTGAATGGCTAGCTGAGAGCGGGCTGTGGAGGTGAAAGCTGCCCGAACGAAGAGCATTGTTATAAATTCAGTGAATGCTTCTGGCGCACAGTTTTGTAACTTGGCTGTCTAACTTCTTGTGGCAGAGGTAGTGTGCGTTGCCTTGTGTGAGATGGCACCAAAACCTGGGTGCTCTTTTTTGTGCTTTTAGGTGCCAAACTAGCTGTCCTAATTCTCATCTCTGGCCGTTGTTGCAGACGCTTAGCTGTGTGGGTGCTGTGCTGTTAGCCAGGGGAGTCCTCTCGCTCATGCTTAAGTGCTCTTCTGCAGCCTCTCCTTTGTTCTGAGTCTGTATGCCTGAACTAAAGTGGAAACCGGGAAGTTTTATATAGCTGTGTGGTTTATTACTCAAGCTAGTTGTTACAAGAAAAAAAAAAAAAGCAGCATATGCTGTATTGGCAGTCCCCTCAGGATGGTATATTAGAATTCGAATGATAGTAAATGTGTTAAAGAAAAAATTCATCACTGCTTATTACAAGTTCTCCCTAGTCCTTGATAAGCTTGGGCAGGTAATTTTGATACCAGCATTGAACAGTGCTGACATAGCTGAAAGTGACCTTGTCCTGACTCTGTTACTAACACACACGCACACAAGCGTTGTGCATTCATGTCCATGTATAGTAAACCAAGAGTCATCCCAAAGCTATTCTTATTATTAGGAATTTTATCTATAGTGAAAATGAGTCAATAGCCTAGTTTGAAATAATGATTTTATGTATCTGTGCATGTTTCATTTTGAAGTTTTAAGTTTTATTTGTTATGAAGTCTTTTGAAACATTATGACTTTTTTATAACTAACTTTCATAATATGAAATCCTCATTTCTTATTAGAGTAGAATTGGTGTAAGATTTGTTAATCTCTTCTTTCTTGTATTTGTGGAATTGTAATCCAGTGTAATTTTTAGTAAACAGAGGCGAGTATATGTGCTTCATACCTCTTAGTTGTTAATAGAGTTTTAATTTGGAAGTGTGTCTCCTCAAATGTGCATCATCTGGGTGTTTTTCAGGTGAGATTGGTGCACTTTTCACCTCCCACCTCCCATCATTTGTCATTTGTGTATATTGACAAATAAAAGGTCAATTTGAGTAAATCACTCAGTCTGTCGTGATAGCTGCAATATTGTCTTGTGAGCTAAAACCTTAGACAGAGAGTTTATGTATTGTTTATCAGTCGAAAAAAAAAGCAATCTTTTAATGCAAAGTTACAGGTTGGGGGCTTTCAGATCTGCTTACTGTCTCTGTGGTCACTATGCTCCCGTTTCAGGGGGCAAATCAATATGCAGAATAAATCAAGTACGCTGCTCTGATAGCAGCATTTTTTGAAGCCCTGTTCTGTTTCTGTTTATTTGATCAAATGTAAGAGTCCAATGAGAAAGACAGATAATTACCTTTATGTTCTTTTGCAACTTAGTCACTAGAAAAAAAAATGTTTCGTTGTGCCTGCCATCTGAAGTCACACCAGTTTGCAAAAGAAATGCCGTAGTGCTTGCTGGCTTATTTTTCTTCCATAACCTACTTCCTTAAGAGTTTTTTCCCAGACCCTTGTACAGTGCAGCCTTTCTTGGTGATAGCGTGTGACTTTACTGTCTTTAAGTGGTACTTTCTGCTCTCTGAAGAAATGTGCTTTTTATAGGTAGAGCAGAATCTTACATGAAGACTCCTTACATCTCTCAGTGTTTTATCTTGGGTAGATAGTTCATCATGCAGAAAAAGAAAGTCTTGCTTGGTTGATTATCAGTTGAAAATAACAGTAGATGAAACCATAAACAGGTCTATAAGGCTGAATCTCACATCATTAATTCCTGTTGCTCAAGTGATGAGGCTTGAGATAATTTTAAAAGCAGAACTCTTGAACTCTTGGAGAAATGGATACCTGGCAGTTAATTACTTATTTGTGATTTTTTTTTCATTATGTGAATATATCAATTTATTTAATATAAGATGTACATCTTTTATTAGATAGCTTTTGATACTTATTTTGTCTACATTATTCATTGCTTTTTTATACAAGTAGCTCACTCCAATTTTTTTGTTTTGTTTTGTTTTGTTTTTTGTTTTGTGCTCATCTTGCCTGGAGATAGTAACATATGAAATAGATGAATAGCTTAAAGTCTGTAGTTTCTTCACAACTTAGCAAAATCTTGTGATAAATCTAGCTGGTTAACTGTTACAGTTGTTGCCCAAACCCCTCAGCAGTTTTGAAATCATAGAATCTCAAGACATTTTGCAAGTTGGGAGGCTGCTTTCTGCATCTGTCAGCTCTGCCGCGGCGTTTGCAGAACTGCGAGGTAGGGCTTCTGGGGGGACCTGCAGGCTGGGTCCAGAGCCCTGCGGTAACGGTGGGAAAACGGGCTCTCGTTTGTAGTGAGCCATGGATCAGAATCACACGGAATCTCCTCCCGTTAGCCTTAATGGCTGGATCAGCAGTGTCTTTACAGGTAACAAAACAGGCTTTATTTGACTGTGAGAAGAAAGGATGAATTTTAAAACCTTCATAGAAAAAAAGGATATGACTTGTGTAATGAGCGCTCTTAGAAAGGGCACATAGGTTACACGTGTGAGAAAGCTGGAAAGTAGGTTTGGTGAGGCGTTAATTATTGCATGTAAATACAGGCATGCACATCTATTTCTGGCATCTAGGAGGCAGCATTCAAAACGCTGTGAAATGGCTGGCAGATACAGTAGGCAACGGGGTTTTTTTGACCTGTGCCAAGTGAAAGTCCTCCTGTTGGTGAAAGTTGATTTGTTTGTGTTTTTTTTTTTTCCACCCCGGATTTCTAGTGTTCATGAGGTAGTGGGCAGATTGTGCATGGTTTCATAAGGCTGTCTTGGGTTTATAACAAGAACAGAAACCTGGTTTTAGCAGCAATTTTTTAAACATCAGTTTAGCAGTCAACTGGCATTTAGAGAGAATTTAATCCTTTGACATCATACTTCACTTCCAGTGAGTTTCTAATATCAGCCTTGGTCAATCCAACGTGAATATTCAATGTTAAGTTTGAAGTTTCTTTAATGAATCAGTCTGGGCATTTCAGCTGACCACAAGTAAAGACTTATATTACACAAAGTATGGTTGCATAGAAGATTTACGTATCTCTGTTTATTGGAAAGTGGCTCTATTGGGACTGTGTGCAAGTAAAGAAAAAAAAAAGGAAACTGTGATCTCATCCTTGATGCTGTTAGTTTATGAAAATTAGCATACAAGCTGGGGAATTGGGCACAGCCTTCAGAGATCCACTTTTTACCCATGGTTGTAAGTCTAGTCTAGAGTTGATATTGACTGCTGTTTCCGAGATAGTTGTGTCTTTCTGTATTTTAACACTTGCAATTTAATGCATTGGACAAGTAACAGAGTTCTTTTAATATCTTTTTACAGCAATTTGATTAACAAAATGAAGCCTACGAGGCTGCACTATTGGATTCTGGGTTGGTTTTCTATGTCGTTATGTTGTTGGTGTACTTCAGATAAACTCACTCAAAGGTAAGTTATGCTTTAAAAAGAAATCTGACAAGTTTGTTCTTAAGTGCGGAGTAGAATAGTTTACCTTCTAATGAGTGCAACTTTATTTTAGTATGTCGTTTTTTTGATGTGTTATTCTTCCCTTAGATGACTGGTAAAATGAGGCATCTCATTTACCTCCATTAAATGGCGGAATGGGGATCATGCCTAAGAAAAGCTTTACATCTGTTAATGTGTCAGCACGAAAAAAGACGTAAACTTAGATTACATTCATTGCACTTAAAAACTTAGCAATCTTGCTTTAAATGAATCATTTAGCCTTCTGATTGTAGTAATGACAAAAATCAGAAATAATTTTGGGGCCTATAACAAAAAATGGAAGTCATCCCTGTGGCATGAATTGTACCAACTGTTACACTCAGTACTTTTGAAATATATCTATTTTCTTGCTATTTTTGCTATTTTCTCAGTTTCTGTAATTTTAAATTCCTTTTCATACAGCTTCCCAGCTGGGGCTGTATCAGTGCCAGGCAGCTCTAGAGGCATAGTGCCGAACTGTACAGAGCAGGATAACTCAGCTCAAAAAAAGGGGAGATGTCCCTGAAGCTTGATAGGCATTGAAAATGGCTTTCCTTGGATTCCAGTTCTGAGCTTAAGTTTCTAAAGCTTACTCTATTTAATAACCAAAATTTTCTAACCTATCCTTAGCCAAAAAGTGTGTTCTAGGAGAACTTGTTTTGGGATGATTATTGTTGCAGAAGTTCAGCTGCTATTTCAAATACAGATGAAAGATGGTATTTTTCTAAGCGACATTTTTTTTAAAGCAAGGAAACCAACTGATCTGCAGTATTGGGGAATTCTTCTATTCAGGTTTCCACAGCAGCAGCAAAGATCAGTTAGAAGCGTTAGTAGTTTTCATTGTGGCTATGCCTGTTTTATTCCAGAGCTATTCTGCTAAATTATTTAAAAACCACAGATACATGTGAATGTCTAAGAGTGTTGCAATGTGGCCATTGCAAACTAGCAAAACTAGAGGAAAAAATTGAGAAGTGATGTAACATGAGAACATCCGTACTTCCTCAGGTTGAGAAGAATTAGCTTTCTGATATCTTTTTTACATAACCTCTGGCAAGCACTAACCAAGGACATGTGTCTGTTAGCTTCCAGAAAATAACAGTTCATTTTGACAGTACTGCATGTAGCACTGCCAGTTTGAACAATTTACAGTTATTTTTTTGTTGATGAGGTTTTCCCACTTGCTGTTCTAGTTAATCACTTAGTGGGGTTGCTTAATTGCTAAATGTATCTGCTGTACGGTCTGAAGGAACAGGTTTTTTTATCTACTTCTAATTTATCCAGAATAGGTCTGCTCCAAACTGTTGGGAAAGACAGTAGAAGTGGCAAAGACATGATACAGGCTTCCAACATTTTCTGAGCAACAGTTTTAAGCTTCCCGCTCCCCCCGCATAGGAATAAGATAATACTGATGACTCTGTGAGTTATAGATCGCTTTATTCTAGGAGGCTTTGAAACACAAGTGATATTCACTTGAAACACAAGATATTCCTTCTTTAGTTCTTCCTTAGGTAACCTTATGACTGTGTCACAGTTTGATTATTTATAATGTTTTAAAATTTCTTCATTTATAGTAAGCATTTTTCAAATTTAGTGTTTGTATGTTTTCTACTTTATTTTTTTTATTCTGATTTCTTTTTTTTTTAAATCTAAAAGTTGGGGACATTTGCAAGATCAATTGCGTCTCCTGCAGTGTCAACTACACTGCTTGTGAGTGGTTGTAGTCTGTCTTTTTGGAAGGGTAGTTACAGATACAAGAATGTTATATACTTTCTTTTCAGCTAATGTACCCATCAAGAAAAATTAGAAGATTCTTAACATCCTAAACAAAAATATCTTTTTTTTTTTTTTTTTTTTTTTAAATTATTGTTGTAAAAGCTTGCCAGTAAGCACTCTCCTAAATATAAACCAGAACAACGTGTTTCTCCTATATTTGAGAAATGGAAAGCATGTGGAGATAGGATGCCCCGAGTTGAATTTGTTTAACCATGGGGGGGTATTAGCAGGTTTCTAAATATGTTGTTTATGTATGATTTGTTAGTTTGGTCCTGCTGTGTTTGGAGTTCTCAAATATTGTGATAAAAGCTATAAACAACCAGCTCTATAATTAATGCATTGTGCTACTGGCTGAAGATGTTCCTCTTCTTAAAATGCTTGAGGAAAAATAGGTTTATCTGTCTTTCTCCAGTGACAACCACCCTCATACCTGGAAAAAGCTGTTTCTTGCTCATCAATGGCCAGTGACTGTATGTAAGGTGAGATTTTTGTGTTTTATTCTCTTTTTATCCTGACAAAGGTAGCCTTGGAAAAGTTTGAAAATGTTTGAAAACAGAATGAACAAAGCCCATCAAATGTTTAATCTTGCTTATGCCCTTAGATCTTTATAAAGGTTTTCGCTGATCTTGGTGCAACTTTTGCTGTTTCCCCTGCACTCCAGAGTAGCAGTAAACAAGACAGGATTGTGGTGTGTTACAGATACAGTAGTCAATGTAGGACATGCTGTATGCTAAGCCTTAATTGCTTGTTATGTATTTTGTGATATCTTGGTAGTTGTAAACTTAATCCTAGACTTTGACTAGACTGTAAGATTTGCCTGCCTTGTCTGGCTGAAGGTAGCAGATTAGTACTTGAACTGTCTGCTGCACAACAAGTTTTAGCTTTGTAATGTTGGCTCCAGAGTTTTCATGATAAATCATCAAACACAGATTCAGTCAGGAAAAAAAGAGAGCTATAAAGCTGTTACGGCAGGTGTCTAAGCATTTCTGTATTTGAGGGGTGGGAACCAAAAATGAACCCAGTCTTCCAACATAAGTCTGTCAAAAGCACAGCTAAGAGAGGTACTGCTTGTGTCCATTTTGCTGCCTACTACCATCTGATAAGTAGAATGTTTTTCCTGTGCTGGAAATACTCGGCGACCTCTTTTCGTAGAGGTAAGTTAAAAGTACACTGTACTTCAAAATGGAAGATATGATCAGATTTACTGATGCAAGGATGAAGAATCTTCTGGATAACAGAGAAGCTTCAGTTTTGGGCAAATGTCTTTGGAGCCAAAAAGGTCCTGATTCCAGGAGACTTAAGTTTATTTCTTACAATCTTAGAGTCTTATTTTTTGTACTTTAGATACTTCTTTATTTCTCATTCCTATTTCTGGAAATAGATATAAAAGCAGTAGCAGCAAAAGTCACATACTGCCTAAATTTCTGAGGAGAAGTAGATGTACTTTACATTAGTTAAATGTGGAGGGAAAGTATCAATAATGTTGTGGTTTTGTACAATCTGCTTAACTGAGACCAAAGAGTCTTCACTGTTCTGTTTTTTGTTTGCCTGGTTTTAAAGGGGAATAACGGCAGATTTGATGCAATTTATGTCTGATTTTCCATGGAGTAAACATCACTGTTACTGACTTTAAGCAGAGATGTTGGTGTTCAGGAGTCTGTAGTGCCTGGCATGAGTAGGCATTCAGTGTCAGTGGCGGTGCAAACCTCTGCTTATGTGAATGAGACACAAACAATTAAAAAAATAAAAAAGCAAACTAAAAAACCTCACAAAACAACCAAACAAAAAACCCCTACCAACCAATTTTCCTGCTGTATGTTTGTGCTGGCTACTACTGTTAATTTCAGCACAGTGTTATTGGTAAATTGACAAATAACTTTCATAAGCTTACAGTGACATGATAATGAATAATTGAAGATATTAAGCATCAGAAAATATAGCCTTTCTTACACTTATGATCCTCTGTAGTAAGAGCTGGACAGAAGCAGAATGAAGGCGAGTAAAGAAAAAGTGAAATTAAAATCATATTAAGTTAACTTTTTGCCCAGTTTCACATCACTGAGTCACATGAAACAGAATCTCAACTGTATTCCCATAAAAGCTTTCTTTTTGCTAATGTTAATGTAACAGAAGTTCCCAAAGTCAGCTGTGGGCTTTTTTTAAGTATGTAGATTCTTCTGCATTTTAAGTGTTTTTATATATGGTCACTATGTTACTTCACAGAATCATAGATCAGGTTTCTCAGGGCCCTGTCCAACCTGGCCTTGAATGTTTCCAGGGATGGGGCATCCACCACCTCTCTGGGCAAACTGTGCCGGTGTTCCACCAACCTGCTCCAGTGTTTCACCACCCTCAGTGTAAAAAAATCTTTTCCTTATATCAAGTCTGAATCTCCTTCTCTCTGTTTTAGAACCATTACCCCCCATCCTATCACGACAGACCCTACTGAAGAGTTTCTTCCTGTCTTTCCTGTAGGCCCCCTTTAGGTACTGGAAGGCTGCTCTCAGGTCTCCCTGGAGCTTCCTCTTCTCCAGGCTGAACAGCCCCAGCTCTCTCAGCCTGTCCTCATAGGAAAGGTGCTCCAGCCCTCTGATCATCTTCGTGGCCCTCCTCTGGACTCACTCCAATGAGTCTATTTCAGGGAGGAAATATTTTTAATATCATTCTTGAGTTTAAAATTGTTTATGTGATGTTGAAAGGAAAAATAGCTAGGTGAAGGAAACTGCAAATCTCATTATAACATTATTGTGCAAGTACTTATTAGTTTGTTTCCTATATAAAGGAACCTGATTATTTCTTGATAGGTGTGTGGATGACCTACATGTTAATTCCTACCTGTTTTGTATATCTTTGTTCAAAAAGTTTTTCAGGCTTTTGAAGGCCTGAAAGGCCTTTTTTTAGAATTTAGTGGGCACAGTTCAGCATGCCGGAAATTTGAGAGTACGCATCTCCCAGCTCTTTCTGTGCTTTAAACTGTATGTGTTCAGCTGGTGCTTCTTAATACTGAGTGTGATCAGCACAATTAAATTGGAAAGTGTTTTGTTATCATATCTTATAAACTAACCTATTAAGATAAAACAGTGAGTATCATGGAAGCAATAATAATCCCAGGACTTAACTTCTGACCGCTGCAGTGAAAGGGTGAAGGAGAAAGAGAGATATTCTTACTTATTGTGTGATTAGAAGTTCAGTACCATGTAATTGACCTAAAGTGACTGTATCTTCTACAAAGACATTCATGCTAAATTCACAGGCTTCAAGTGATTATGAATTTAATGTTCCCTTAATAAAATGTGCCTGTGGTGCAATTTATTGAACTTCATGTCGCTAATTTGTGTCACACTTAAGCTTTCTGGTCACAAATTAACGCAAATCCTGTTAGGTGGAAATAGCAGCAACTCAGGGGCAGGAAGAGAGATTTTCCCCCTCCCTTTTAATGGAGTTATGAAGATCTTAAATTCCGGAACTTAAAAAGAGAAATACTATTGCAGCTTTTGCATCTTGGAGGTGGCAAAAAGATAAAATCTTCTGTGGGTGTTTCCTTGTGAAATGGGGAAAATCCAATGCAAGTTTGTAGGCTGTTCAGTTCCTCCCCTGTTGAAAATGGGAAGGACGATACAGAAATGGGTACTAAACCCTGCTGTGATCTGCTTTTTACTGCACATATGTGCTGATTGAATCAAAAAAAGGACAACTGAATAGGCTGGTGAACAGAACAGCCTGAATTCAAGTTTGAATGTAGTGCTAAGCAGCAGATGAAATAGTTTCTTTTTTTATATATGAGATAAAATATTTTCCTAATTTCAGGCTTTGGCAATAATTTTATAGCAAAGGCTTACAGGAAGAATAGAAACACTATTTTTTTCTTCTTTTTTTGGTAAAAATAGAAGTAGTCACATAATATAGAAAGAATTAAAGTGACTAAGGTGAAGGCAGTGTACTATTGTGATCTATCATTAGATCAAAAAGTTCCTTAGATAAAGGGATAGCTTTATTTCTTTGTATATTACGCCAGGTGCGTCTAAGTGAGTCCAGCTCTTGACATACGCTATTTTGTAATGAAATGAAGTTTTTTTTCCTAAATATCCGTGTAACTCATAAGATAATTCTTAATCTGTGCCTCCAACTTCTGTGTGAATAAGGTCTGGTTTAAACATTTTTGTGGATCTTCTGTAAGGATAAACACATGAAAGATTTTAGCTTATCAGCTCATACTAGAGAGGTGTTCGATAAGAAGTAAATTTGTTTTATTTCCCTCCCAAGTTTTTTCATCAACCTTATGAATTTTGTTCATTCATTAATTGGTTTTACCCCGGGGAGTGAGGAGAAGGAGGAAGGGGAATAATGACAGACTTTTTGGGAAAGAGAAATTGAAGAGGTGAACTCTCTCCACAGTTTCAAAAGGAAGGATTTTTCATAGCATTTGTGATGTTTCATTACAAAATAACATTTAAAGTTGATCTTAATTAAACAGGTGGCCTACTTAAACAAGGTGCTTGAAAGTAAGAGCAGAATTAAATATTTCACTTCCCAGAAGCTGACTTTTTATTTAAACTTGGAGTATCTGTATATGACCCAGTAGCACTACCCTCACCTGTGTACAAGCTGCTATTCCAAGGGATTTGTTACTTGGGCAGCTCTACAGGTAACGCTTCTGTGACAGTTTGATGCTGTTTTACTTTTTGGCATATCAGAGGTGAAAAAAAGCTCCTACGCTTCTAGCAGCCACATTTTGTCTGATGTCTTGCTGTTACAAACAGGCTAATCTCTCTGCTGCAGCATTCCCTCTCAGCATGGCGGGTGCTGTAAAGGCTCCCTGGCACTTTCCTCATTGTTATAGATCATGTATGGTTAATTTGGATTGGTTTGATTATCAGATCGCACAGTCTGAGAACTGTGGTTGAAGACTGGGTAAGGAGCACTATTGCACTCTTCCTCTTAGCACCCTCAATTGAGCAAGCTACTGAGCTGTCAGGTTGTTTTTCAGGGGATGGTGCATTAGCTGCTGGCTATTAACTTGCTGTATTTTGGGCTAGATAGCTGAGCTCTTTCAGCTTCACAAAGATTCTGTCATGACAGAAGCAATATTGTTTAGGTGTTTGCAGCGTGTGTTTGTTGAAAATATTCCTGTCAGGGGGAAAAAAGCTATTGCTGGGTTTAATTGCTTCTATTATTGGTGGCAAGAGGAAGGAAATGGGCACAGAACAACAAAGTCTTGCAGAGCTTGCAGTTGTGCTGCCATTAGTTTGTGGCATGTGGAAGGCAGTTAGTGAGATTACAGCCCTCTCTCTGTTCTTGTCTGCATTCTGCTCTTGCTTTGGCATCACATAAAAGGAATTTTGGCATAATTAAGACAGGGTGTAGAGCTGAAAAGGGAAGCTATTATTATGGGCAAAGAAAGTCTGAGAAGGTGGTTATTGAATGGCAAAAAGTGTTTTCTAAAAAGAGCCATAATTACTAAGCAGAATAATCAGAGAAAATACAGTAATAGTATTCTGTGATGTGTGAACATGGATTTTTTTGTTCTGTTTTGTTCAGGAATATGTACTTTGCTCTAAACAGTAATTAACATGTAGGCTATTTCTCCTGCATTATCAAAAGTTTTGACGGGGGGCTTTTATTTTATAGTGATGTATGTAATCTTTCCTCTTCTCTCCATTCCCTTGTCCCTCAAGTCAAAATACTTTAAAAATATATTCTAACGATTTTACTTGGAATAAGCAACCTGTTTAATCCCTTATTTGATTTTTCATTTTTAGTAAAACAACAAAACTACTACTAAATGCTTAAAGATGGTTGTGTGATTGTCTAATATTATAGTTTATTTTGATGGTTTTTATTTTAATGGCTCTGCACTCTGTCTTTTTCTCATCATCAGATCTTCTCAGAGAGCTGCCACCTGGAATATGGTAAATGCAGATTTATCTCCATGCATTTAGCATGGATCAGGCTACTTTCTGTTACCTCTGAAGCTGTCCTTTGACTTTTTTTTTACACTGTGTGTTCAGGATATCCCCTGATACTCGCTTGATCTGCTTCAAAATTTTAATGCCAGTTGGTCTCTGCTAAGTGGCACAATCTATGACAGCTTCAAGTAACTGGAGTTCACTAGTTCCTGATTTGGGCAAGCAGAAGTTCTCATGTCTCCCTAGAGCCTTGGAACACCAGTGAAGAGCTTTTATTTTTTTCCTCTAAACCATTATCCCTGGACACATATAACAAATATTCTGTATTTTTGTTATCCACAGAGGAGTGCTAATGATTGTCAAGACCCTCCTGAGTACTGGACAATCCATGGACTGTGGTATGGTCATAGTGTGTTTTGATTTCAGCCTGGAAAGAAAATCAAAGTTTGTACCAGGATGTTTAGAGCTTTTTTTTTTTTTTTTGAGGGCTTAATCTATCTGTTTTTATGATTCCTTGAAATAAAAGCCTTCATTGTGTTGGTAATCAATACCCAGCGGTTTGATATAAAACTGACATACGCTTCTGTATCTTATGGCTGAGCTCCTGAAATCCTCCTGCCACATGAGCATTTTATTTATACATCCACTTACAAGATCAGTAAAGTTCTCAAACAGAAAAGGAAGTATGGTTTCCCCTCTTTTTTTTTTTTTTTCCTCCTTGAGTACACAGAATTTGTTAATGTCTCATGATTGCTTGTGGCTTTAAGTATCTTAACTCAGCACAAATACTGCAAAAGTGCAGGAAAAACTAATTTACTTCAAAGGAATAAACTTCCTGGAATTGGTGCAATGGCAGCAATTCAAAGATTTTCCTGACAAATACTTGGAAAAATTCAGTACAGGAGTTTGTTAAGCTGTGTGTCCTGCAAAGGTGAACAGTATTATGTCTAGATTTCCAGTGAGTATCTTGGTGATACTTGCAGAATCCTCATTTACTCCCCCTGTATGTTGTTTACAGAGAGTGAGAGGGTCTGGAGGGCCTAATGAAGAGCTGTGGGAAATGTTTTGGGCATAATTAATGTCTTGCATTTCTGCTTCTATAACACTTTAGATGCTGATGGGTTACTTGCATTTTAAAATAAAATCTCTAGCTATAATCTTACATATTTAAAATTCAGGGTAATGATATAGAATATAATGGTCTTAGTTATCATTAGTGAGTCAGGAGATATCTTTTTTCGCTTTTATTTTGCTTCCCTAGGCCTGACAAATCTGAAGACTGTAATAGGACCTGGCATTTCAACGTCACCGAGATTAAGGTATTTATTTAAAGCAAAAACAGTCATACTAAGCAGAGCTGAATGTGATTAGTTTTGCACATCCTGTGTGCAAAATCTGTAGCTTATAATGTATCACTCTTAATGTTTTCTGAGAGGTATGTTCTTTTAAGGACTCTGCAAATTCATTAGCTGCTTCTGGTGCTACTTGAAGTTGTAGTGCTTGTGATCATTAGCAGCTGTTCTTACTTGATTTTGTACACATGCGGTTTGACTCATTCAGCCACATCCTCCTTAAAAAAAAAAAATCTAGAGAGCATAGGCAGTGGATCTGCAGTGGCAAAAAGTACCTGTGAAAAAGAGGTTACAGTCAGTCCATGTCTTTTTTTTACAGTCTTTTTTTTTTTTTTTTTTTTCCTGTTTTTTGAAATAAAAGAATTTCTGTGTTTCATTCAAATGTGTTGTAAACAGGGGTAGGAGGCTGGAGCCGACAAATTTGAAAAGCTGAATGATTGAACAACTTCTACAGGGACAGTTGAAGGAAAATCTTACTTTGAGGCAATGTGCCAGTATGAGTACATTCAGATATTTAGTTGTACCTACCTGTTACATCCAACAACAGCATTTTTGGAATTTTGGTGGTGAAGACCTTTTCTTTTTCTGCAAGGAAATGTTTCTGTTGGGGATGTTGAAAAATGAGGCTTCAGTTCTAGAAAATGTATCAATGTATGTGGATTGTGTAAGAAATAGCTTTTCAACACTGTAGGTGCATTTATTAATTGTGATATTTTTAGGATCTTATGTCAGACATGAAACACTATTGGCCTGACGTGCTTCATTCGTCTCTGAATCGCACTCAGTTCTGGTGAGTACGAAAAAAACTAAAAAGTATTTTTAATTATTATTTTATGAAAAAAATATGTCAGAGTTAGTAGTTCTTCAGGTGAGATGTTGTGCATGAGCAGCAGTTTCCAGGAGGCCACTGAAAGCAGTGTGTCTTGTGAGTCTCTTGTACAAAATAAATCTGTTTTCTGGATAGAGCACCTGCAAAATGCAGCTGTTGGAGAAGGCTATTGCAGAGGTTTTGGAGAAATGAAACTTAATGAAAGAGAGAGAGACAATGTGTTTCCTCCCTTTGCCCCCTGGGAGGAGAAGTAGCTGCTGTTGACACATGAAATCTGAATAGTGGTAGCACTCCTGGGATGTCACAGCTAGCTGCAAGAGCAGCTTCCAGGCCTTTCTTCCTGTTTAGCTTTGCTGCATTGCTTGCCTTGAGAGACCTTCTCTTTTGGGCTTTCTCACAGAGGAGCAAATGGAAAAATAGGATGCATTCTATCATCCTAGCTGCTTCTGTACAGAATTCTCTCTTTTTACTTACTTTCCTAGCAGCTTAAAATCAGAGAGATTAACCTACTTGGCTCGTGGGAAGGAGAGGGAGATTGTGATCTCCCCTGACAACAGTACTGTTTTCCTTCTCTATATTTCTCTTTGCTTGTGAATAATCAGACATGTGAGCAGTATGGGTGGTACTTGAGTTTGCACAGGCTTCGGTTTGAGTGCATTATTTTAAACTAAAATCAATAGCCATTCAAGTTAATTTGCTGAGCCATGAGCTGCATCAGCCAAGGTATGGATGTGTAATTTGTTCTTCCAGATCTACAGTGAAAGTGGTAACATCAGATAAGAAGCAGAGCACATAGCTAGAAGCAGTAGCATTTAAAGCTGTCTCAGCTATAAGTGCCTATAAGTTTCCCTCTGGACTGGATGACTATTTCCTCCCTGTGTCACTAGGGAAAAGCTTTGAAGGGAATGTGCATCTCTTTTCTGTAGAGCAAACACAAGTCTAAGACACTTGTCCTCAGAGTCTTAATCTGGTTCCACCGGTGTCTTACGGCAACCTGGACTTGTGACTGTCAAAAGTGTTGGTCTCACTTTTTCCTCCCTCTTCTCCTGTGTTCTTGCACTGTGCTAGGGAGAGCATGACTGCTTCTTCCTGTGGTAGTGCAAGTTTATGCCACCTTCAACTTTACCTGGAATTAGAATAAGAAAAATGTGTCATAAATCTAGCACCTGGCATGCCCTGACCACCTACCTGTTCATGAAAACAGGTGCACACCAATCCTTATTTACTAACAGAGATTTTCTGGTAGGTAGCAGGTATGAACAGATACAATCAAAACCTTTTCTATTTCAGTTCAAGGCTAGTAAATAGCACTTATTTCAATACCTGGAAATATAATAAGAAATACCATAAAAGCAATACAAAAGTTAGATTATAACACTGACTAATATTTTGATTGACAGAGTAATTCATCCCCTTTCAGTGAGGTGACAAGTGCACTGTGGTTGGCAGCTCTAACTGCAGATTTTGTAAATGCAAGCTTTTAAGCCATCTGAAAGCCAATAAGATCCCATTGTGTATCTCCTTTTAGTTAAACATTGTACTTAAAAATAAATAAATAAATAAAAATTCTCTACAATGTAAAAATCCTGACACAGCAGATATAAGAATCTGAAAGTAAAACTGACTGTTCACAATTTTCATTGTTGTAAACTAAAGGCATTTTAATTGGGTAAAGAGCATGAGCAGTGACAAGTGAAATGGACATTGAATATCTTAGCATATCACATCTGGGTTTTTCCAAGACTGCTGTAATTGTGTAGTATGTTTCTTCCTGGCTTTACCTCTAACTGTAGCCCTGGCTTAAAAGGGAAGGTAAGGAATCTTCCTGCTGACTTTTTGATGGCTACAAGTGCTTCTGTAAAGATAACTGTGCATCTCCATTCACCTTGTTAACTTGGGAACTGTGACAATTGCCACCCAAGAGTTTGAATTGGACAGGATAGAATGCCTTAATACAGGACAGAGGGTTGTGTGTGCTTTGTATCTCAAAATTTGTTAACTGAAACCATTGCTTTTATAGTAGTTAGTAATTTTTTTTTATCAAGTAAAGATTTCTAGACCAAGAGGATTCCCTTCAGGATCAGTTTATACATGTGATACAGAAGAAGGAATCAGTGTTTGGCCTATAGGATGGCTAGATGTACCTAATCTTCTACATGTGGGCAGCATTTGCAGCTGTGCTTTACAGACCTTCTTTGTTCCTACCCTAATAACGAGCCAGTCTTTGAGCTGGGTGGTTTCTATAATCCTTGGACCCGCCTGATCAGCTCCTGACTTTGTCTGTCATGTCTGCATGACTTTGTGCTTGGGGGAATTCTGTCCTCCTTGTACATAACAGGAAGGAAAATCTCTTTGAGGCTCAATACCAATTTCATTCCTTTGCATTTCTGCAGCCCCCTAAGACTTCATTTGTAGGACTTAGCTTTGCGGTATGCAAGTGTGACATTTATTCTTAGCAGCACCATAGAGAAAATGGTGGAGAGGGATGAGTTGTGTAGTGGAACCCAATCTAGTGCTGTAAGCCCCACTCCTGTGTGCCTGACAAAGTACTTGTGTCCTACAAGGGAGAAAAAATGTTCAGCAAAGTTGTTGACAGCTAGCCCCTGTGCTCTGTGCTACTGCGTAGCTCATGGGTAGGAGAGGTACAGAAGGATGAGTGGCCTTCGTGAATACAGGCAGCTCTGTTCTGTATCCACATGCCACACAGCTCTGAGCTGAGGCTCAAGTGGAATTACCTTGTCTTGTTTTGGTCTAGGTGAAGGATAATATGTCTCAGTGAATAACGTTGAGATGTCAATTATTTTTCTTTCTAAACAAATTGGTTTATGTTATTCCCTGGTACCAGCAGCTCCTTCATTTCCTAACTGCTTCAGTTTGCATTTCAGTGGAAGAGGTGAAGGTGAAATTCCATATGCCTGTGCTGAATGGTCAGAATTAGCTCTATCTGCATCATTATGTTTTTTCACATGGCTGTGCTGCGCAATAAAGTAACGCTGTCAAGTGTCATCTTAAAGTTTCAGTAGTTGTTTTGTAGTGACTGTGTAAAGTAGCTCTCCATTCTGGAAGCTCATAGGACTGATTAAAAAACTTGGGCCTGCTGTATTCTTGGCTTGCTGCGGCTGATGATGCGTGGACACAGTCTTTGGGTAGCACTGTGTATTTTCACTTGAGATCCCCACAGCCTCATTGCCTGGGACCTGTGACCAGTGGCAGCTGGACCAAACCATTCCATTGCAGTCCCATGTTAGCAATAATATGCTTGTTGAGCACCATCAGATCTTTGGCACTCTCTGCCATCTTTCTGGAAACAGCAGGACGCTTAAATACAAGTACTTCTGAAAGCCTTCAAAAGATAGGTGCAACACTTTGCCATTAGTTTTACACAGATGCATGCATATAGTCTCTGAAGAAAAATTGTCATCCTACATGCAAAGCCTTGCCTCCAGCTTACTGCTGTTCCAGTAGTCCTTTGGATTTGACTATTGTCTGCTTCTGGTCCAAGCTAACTGCTCAATGTCTCTCGCTAAATTTATCCCTAAAAGAGCTTCCATTTTCTTTAAAACTGTGGTCTTTTTTTCTCTTCAGTGATTTTGGATCCCGTGTTGGGAAATCTGCTGTTTGGCCCATGTGAAGTGGGCTCGTTTGGGCAGTAAACAAGTCACTTGACATGCAGTCGAGTGTTACAGCCCAGATAAGAATTCTACAGGGCTAAATTTGGGAATGTATAATGAAAATCTTCCAGAAACACATCTTCTCTCCTGCCTCAAATCTCTTGATGCCACAGTTGCTTTATTTGTTCTCTGTTCAGAAGTAGTGTACAAATTTCTCAGATACAAACAACTTCTTTTAAAGTGTTTTAATTCCTTAAGAAAAACCTGAAGTTTTTAATGTGAATGGACAATTCAAAGGCAGGCTTTCAAGTGAATAATAGTTGTCCTTGTGCTTCTCTGCTTTTCCATGAGGTTCTCAAGGCATCGTAAGGTCAGGGAATGCTGTGGTAGTGGCAGGAATTTGTGATTAGATAACATTTTGTGTACATCTGTTGAATTGATACTGACTTAATACAAGTGGCTTGTGAAAATTTGAAAGGAAAGAAGGAAAAAAAAAAAAAAGCTGCCCCCCCGTCTCAAATCCACAAGTAGTCTTATTAATGATTGTACTGTTTTAGTCTTTCAATAGACTTAAGAATTGATATAAATATATTTTGAGCTTTGCCCCAGTTTTTGTCCTATTTGAGTTTATCTGCCATAAAATTGCAGGAATTGGTTTCTTTTGCTCTCTTGTTTTGTGATATTAAAAGACTTGATGGTGGAATAGAAGCAAGGCTTGCAAGCAGACCTATGAAGGTACTGCCACAGGCCAAAGTAGAAGTTGAGGCAACAGTCTTATCTTAGCAGCTTGTGCAGCTTCACTGTTCCACCAAAAACAAGGGGTAGTCTCTTCAGTTGTGAAAAATTTTTAGTGCTTTCAAAGTATATTTAATATGAAAGACTCCACTAAAACTTATATAAATTCAGAAACACGCATTTTCTAGGCAAATTCTTACCATTCTGACCTCCAAACCTTTATTTGTCATACACGACTGACATCTGTATTGTAAGAGCATGATACATATTTATTTCATAAATTCCTTCATTTAGTTATTTCAAAAACAAGCTGATTCAAAGGAGATAGCTGAAAAACCAAACACCCTAACTGTTTGGGCTAACTTAATCTAAAGAAACACCCTAACAGTGCTTTTATCTTAATAAAGTTTTGTCACATTCTTTTGACACAAAGTTATTTTGGTCGGCTTTGGAATGAAGTAGTGGTTTATTCCACATTGGTATCTATCTTTTCTCCTCACCTTACAATGTCCAGTCTTAAAAGACAGCTGATAGTGGTGGGGGGGACAGGAGAGAAGGGTATTAGCCCTTTGGTGAGATAACAGGTGAAGGGCTGAGCTATGAATGACTTCTGCACAAATTCATAGGAAAACAGAATACTGATTTTGAATGTCCCAGGTCCTTAATAATATCCGAACCATTAGACCATCCTCCCCTTTATCTTCTACAGCTCTTAGATTAATGTGAAAAGTCTGTCTTGCAGCTGCTAATGTTAAGGCCAGCTCATTTATACATCTTCAATACAACATCATCTGAAATAATTTTTTTGTAGTCTGCTGTTACAAACTGTAATGAGGGACTTCTTTGGCCTCTTCCTTACTCTCCTAATAGGTCCAAAATCTCTTGGTAATTGATTCTGCTAAAAAAAAAAATATAGATGTGGCTGTAATTGAAATGGTGGGAGTGATCTTTCTTGGTTTTGCTTTTTGCATGTGCAGTATTTTTTGAGTGCAGTGTCCTACTTCACACATGTAGGCTTTTAGGTACTTAATTTAAGTATACTGGCTAGCTTGTGCAGCACATATCTGCAAATAAAGTTTTCTAAAGCTTAAATTTTGCTTTCCTCTCATAGGAAACATGAGTGGGAGAAACACGGCACTTGTGCAGCTACACTTCAGATCCTTAATTCTCAGAAGAAATACTTTGGTAAGACCTTAGAACTCTACCAACGCGTTGATCTTAACAGGTACGTAAATAAACTCAGTGGTCTGCCTCTTATTTCAAATAGTTTCTAGAAGTTTAAAATCTATTCTAAGAAAAAAGTCTAAAGATCTGATGGCAGAGGGGAAATGAGTATTAGCATAAACTGGAGTTCAGAAGAAGGGTTATCTACTCTGAGAAGCATGTCTCTGGTCACTTCAGAGTCTGGTGAAGTGTTCTTCATGCATCATCTTAGACTATGTGAGCCAGAAAACTCTGAAAATCTGTATCGGCTATAATCACACTTCTAAAAGCTCTGGTACCTGTAAGCTTCTAAATCAAGTGACAAAAACCCCCAAACTTCTATGTCATACTGAGGTGCAGACATTTGTTTTTAGAAAAGACAGTGCTCTGTTGAGAGGGAAGGACAAGCTGCAGACAAAATCATGCAGAACATTCTGGGAAAAGGCTGAGAGATAACAGTGAGAGAGGATGTCCTGAAGGGTGATGTTCAGTTGCTGTAGGCAACCCTCAGCTGTCCTTTCAAACAACCCCAATGTGACAGTCTTGCTTTGTCCTGAGGGCTGATTCCTCCTCATGATTCCAAAGCACTGGCTGTTGCATATACAAGATCTTGATGGGAATGTTGTGGTTTGTCCGAGCACTGTATGTACCCATTCTGGCTGCAGGTGAATTCCAGAAGGCCAGAATCCTTTCCTGATGAGTGCTTGGTATGCATGGGAGAATGTTTGACTTGGATTTGTTGACCGTGAATTGTCTCTCTGTATAAGACAACAGTATCTGAGAGAGGAAATAACTTCTTCTGTATCTAGAAACATCTCTTAAAAAAAAAAAAAAAAAAACAACCAAACCAAAAGAAAGAAAGAAGAAAATTCCTGCTCATGGTCTGTCAATGTCTTGTCCAAGCAATTCCCTAACAAAGTCTCACTCACTTTTTATATGCACAAAGGAAATATGTTTGTCTCCCATCCTCCCTCTTGTTTTTGTAGTTCTCTTGTAAAACTTAATCAGATTTTTCTAAACACAGTGCTTGAAAGCATGTCTTGTGTAGTGTTAATAATGTCTGATAAGTCAATTGCCTAAATAGCTGTGATGGTATGACTAAAACATTTTACAGATGGCACAGTGACCAATTATGTGACTCTGTATCGGCATGTGTAACACCAAAAAAGAGACTGAAACATGTTGAAATTAATTGCTCAGAGCATATCCTCCACTGGAAAAATGCACATAATTAAATTAATCTTTACTGAAAAGAATAAAGACTGCTAATGTTGTCATTGTACTTCATTTATACTTGAATGAGAAAAAATAGTGTTAGTGATTTAAAGATTGTTTTCAAAAAGGAAATTATTAAAAAGAGGACATCATCTCCTGTAAGAATGACAGAAGATGATCTATTTTATTAGCCTCCTTATATCCAGTGTCAAATGACTATGACAAACAGCTAGTCCTTTAGTCAACTGGGTTAAATCTCCCCTGTGCAGAGCCTGACCTTGAAGGGTTAAGCGTTATCAGCAGTCATGAATTAATCCTGCAAGATGCTGAACAGTCCCACTCCTTTCGGAAGAAGCTGGAACTTAGAGACTCGGCATCTATTGGGTCCTGAGTCTTGTTGTCAACTTGGAAGTGTGGACTTCCCGCAGGACTGAATCGAAAGGAAGTGCTATATAGGCTAGAGATTCTTGAGAGTTACCTTGTTTCTCTTACATGAACAGCCTTTTCTCTTCAAAAACATATTCACCGGGAAACATTTCTACCCTGATGCTGATGCAGATCTGCACACCATGTCACTCTCCCAATGTGTTGTGCACCTCTCACCCCAGCAAGCTCCCTGTGTTAGAACATGAGGGTGCCTAGAGCAGTCTGATAAGTCTGCCTCTGTCCCCTCCCGGTGGCCAGAGCACAGGGGTATAGCTGAAGGTAGGGGAAAGGCTGCAGTTAGACTGCATGTCCTACCTGGCACTCAGTGGAACATTCTGAAGGTCCAGCAAATAACAGTAGTATTGCCCTTTGCCTGAGCTGTGTCTGAAGACTTGACTCTCCCAGCTTCTTAGATGAAGGTGGGGGAGCGAGTTCTTCCTGACCCTGCTGAGTTGGATGGGAAGCGGCCTTTCAGAAAAGGAGAACCTTTCCTAGGCCTGGCAGAGGATGGAAGACAAGTTCCCTTGCTCCCCGTCACTGTAACGCTTGCCAAGTCCTCACTAAGATTATCCGTTTACTTAATTATTATGAAGTTCTGTTTGCATACAGGAACCATGGAAAACTGGTTTTTTTTTTGTTTCAGTTGTCTCCTGAAAGCTGGGATAAAGCCAAGCAGTTCATATTACCAGGTAAGAGGCAATCTTTTATGAAGAAAAAAAAAAAAGGTATGTGTACTTTTTTCCATCAGGAGTCAAATAATTTTTAGAGAATAAGTGATCTTGTTTTAATTATATAGTTCTTTACGGCTGTACTTTATTTAAAAGTTTTTGTGAGCTTAGCAAGTGTGAGAGCTGTTGAAAGATTGTGCTAGTGACTTATTAATTTCTATAAGCTTTTTTAATTTTTCAGATGACTGCCATAAAGGAAGTTCTTACAGGATTTTATGGTGTAATGCCAAAGATCCAGTGTCTTCCTCCAGAAAAGGTAAAAACCCCAAACAAAGACACACTCCCCAAAGCCCCCAGAACAAAAAAAACCAAACAAACAAACAAAAAACTTTTTTTTTTAAGAGCACTTTTTATCAAAAAACAAAAGCAAAAGTAGTGAAAAATCTTCAGCATGGTGAAACTTAGCTCTGGGTGTTCCTTTTTGCAGATTAGATATTGCTCAATTCTTGGAGTTGAGTTCATAAAGACATTGATGCTGCTGTTCATAAAAACTATTACCACTGAGTTCAATTTATGTTACTGTTGCCACAGCCTTTTTTTAATGCAGAAATATTGTTAGTGGAGGAAGTGTCCATTCTTAGTAACTTTGCTGTTAGTGTGCTTACTCAGAAAGTAGGAGCACTGGGTTTTAAAAGTCTCTTTCTCTTAAAAGATTTGAACCTGCATCTGTTGCATGAATGCTGTAACTACCCTGCTAGAGCTACTGCTGTAGCTGAGTACTTTCCACTGCTCTTGCTAAAGCTTAATTGCTGTATAGCAAATTACTAGAACCAACAAGAGTGAGCTGAATGGAGCCAGTGACTGTTGACCTTGACAAGAGTACTGCCTATCAACAGCAGTCTTCCGTTCGCTGGGCATGGCACGTGTTCTGCATGAAAAAGTTACTCAATGGACAGAATCCTTCAGAAATGAAGCAACTCAGAGGCTTAACTCTGAGGTTGTTCTCAAAACTCCCTACCTAAAGAGGTGCAAAAAGGCATTTTGAGCTTCACTGTGGTTCAGGATGACTACAGTCTTTCCTTTGGAGCCAGCAGTGTCTAAAATTTCCATTCTTTCTACTTTTTCTTGCCAACGATTGTACTGTGAATCACGATGCAGTAGAGGATGTGATACATGGAGACAGTGTGTTATAGCGTAAAATACAGGTCACCATATCTGAACCATAAATGCCTTTGAAGGAACAAAATAGTATTCTGAACAATTACATGGGTAGGCTGCATAGCTGTTTCTTTCCTTTTTCAGCTAGGTTACTCTGCTTTTATTTAAGAAAAAAAAACAAAACAAACCCACAAGACAGCTTTCCCTCTTAAAATGGTTCCTTATTATCTCAGCTTGATAAAATTGGTTTACTGCAAAACACGACAGAGTTATTGCCCATACACAGATGACAATTTTATGAAAACTTGCCAAGATACAGTTGCTGTTGGAGTTTAATAGCTTTTGTGTTGTCAGCTCATTTGCTTTACTAGTGCTCTGAGGTTTTTAGACTCAGATGTTTCTTCACATGAAAAAGAATTCTAAGTAACAATTATCTTTAAAATGTATTTTAATGTTACTTTAAGCAACAAAAGATTATGAGATGAATGTGGGTTGCACACTCACCTCTTGATGTTTAAGAAGTACAGAGGTAACACAAATCCCGGTTTCTAGCTCTGTTCACTGTAGTTCTGCCATTGCTTTTAGTACAATTGGGATACTGCTCAAATTATGTGAAAGTAATTTATAGCTTGAGTCTCCTGTGCTTAACAGCTGAAGCTGATGGGTAATAGAAAGGAAAAAGTACACCCCAGTTATTTAAAGATAGCCATTTTCAGAGTTCCAGCGTTGTCGATGCCTGAAGTGCATTATGAGGGTACTGTTATGCTTAAAATGTATTACACACTTGCTGTGTTCTTAGGTTCCTTTAAAAAAAAAAAAAAAAACAACAAAAAACAAAAAAAACCAACAAAAAAAACCAAAAACAAAACCAAAAGAAAACAGCAAGAAAAATCCCAAACCCATACAGAACATAAAACCCAAAACCAAACTAAAAAACCCCCACAACCAAAAAAATCCTCAAAACCAAACTAAACCAACAACAACAAACTCCCCACCACAGTTACTTTTGTCTTGTACATGTATTTCTGTCCTACATAGTGGTTTCAAAACTTTTTTTTTTTTTTTTTCTACATGCACTTTGCCACATCTGAGCACTTGGAAGGATTTTCATGTAATCTTCTTCCCCACATGAAAGGCTTTCATGCCTGCTTGCCTTATTCATGGCTAATATTTTTCTTCCTAGTCTGTCCTGTAGTCAAAAAATGACATTTGTGCTACTTTTGAGAGCTTGCTTCTGTATTCTTTTCAGTAAAAGCTGTTTTAAAACCAAATTTCTTTTCTTCTTTTTTGAGAATTTTCATTGCCTCAATTCCCATCACACTACAAAAGAGTTAGTTGGTGAAAGGTGGCTTTTAGGTCACGCTTACTCTTCAATATTCACAGAGTTCAGCCAGAGCTCATCATTAAGGTGAACAGCTTCTGAGTACTGTGCAGATTTGGTAAATGCTAAGATAATCCGTGTCACAGCATTTCATAATAAGACTTAGTAGTTAGGCAGATTCCCCAAATTGTTACTGAATTACATTGTTGAAATGTGTTTCCTTGATTGCTTGCTCCTTAAAGATAAGTATGTACTATAAGCTCTTCAGAATGGATGCCTCTGGTACCTGTCTCTCACATTTTTCAAGCGTCAAATAACAAATAAGCACGGCTACATTCTATAGATAAGGCAGTATATCTGAAGAATTGATTGATTTTCCTCTCCCCCTCAAGTTGATCTCGTCCCTTACATTTCTAGGGTGAAGAAGCACAAACAATTGGTCAGATTGAGTTCTGCTTCACCAAAGAACTGCAGCTGAGAAACTGCACGGCGCTGGAGGGTGAATCCAGCCCAGTGCAGGCTGACTTGGAACTTGGAACTGAGGAGCTGTCTGTCTGCGATGATACTCTGCCAACCTCTTATCCTTCACAGGTCCAAGATCGCAAATGAAGACGTAAGAGTCTGAAAAACTTTTTAAACAGCAACAAAAAACCAAGCTCTTAAACATTATATCTTGGAAAGCAATCTTGACTTAGCAATATTGCAAAGCCCTGTCCATGCTGTGAAGATTTCTGCTGGAAAACATGTTTCTTTTGCCATTAAAGGACAATGGTCCATATATAATATTGGTTACACAAGCTGAAGTATTGAATTGTTGCTCTGATATTGATGGGATGAGAGTTTTACAGCTTTGCCTGGACTTTTTGGCTTGCTTATTGTTTGAATCAATGTTCACAAGAGAACTCTGACTTGTTAGTTTCACTTGCAGTTGTCTGCTGCTTCAACCACTTTTCGTTTTTGCCAGTGACTCGGGGAAGTTAAGTCATTCTCTGTTTTGAAAGGATGCTTGTCTCTCTGAGATGAGATTACAATTTCTTGAGAAGAAAATATTATAAACAAAAAGAACTTGGCGACCTGTCTGGAGGTCCTTTCCTAGATGTAATACCCACTGCCTTACTTAAATTTGCCCTCCAGAAGTGCTGGACAGAGGCCACGTCCTCTGCGGCATTAAACCTTTCCTCATTCAGAGATCACAGCGGACCAAAGATGCCAACTTTTGCCTAACTTCTTAGTGAATGAAATTATGTTCACCAGGCTTTGGCACTTCCGCTAAAAGGACTGCAGGAAGACTGTATTTGTAGCTTTACCTGTTCTTTGATTGATTTTGCTACAGTAGCTCCATACAATCTTGAAGAAAAACCAATCTTAGAACTCACTTGCTCGTACAGGAAAACATTAGGCCCTAGAAATACGTTGTTGTTAAATTTGTTGTTGTATTTGAGCATTTAGTGTTACCACACAAGTGCAGGTGCCCGCACTTTTATTTAAAAATGAGATTGTCATGTAATCACTTTGTTCCGTGTACTAACTTTCTGTAAGTGAAACAGGAAACACTACAGGATTTTCAGTGAAAAGCACACATTAGCAATAGTGCATCTCTATCCCATAATAATTATTAACTTTCCACAAAGTTGGATGTTTCCAAAGGGGACCACATTTGGATTACATTGTCTACACAGTGCTGTGTTGATATAAGTGTCTCAAATTGTCTTTCAAAGAAAGACAATTATGGCTCAAGGAACCATCTGTTAGAATAATATTGCTGTGAAAATGTGAAGTGCAGTATTAGGAACAAATTTGTTATGTCTTTTGGGATTTAGAAACCATTCACATTTACTCTCATGTTTTCCCTGTTTCTCTACCACATTTCATTTAAGGCTCTGTTACCTTGCCATTCCAAGTACTGTCAGTTTTTTAGTCCTTTCTTTACAAACTCAGATATTTATTTATTTAAAATGAGTATGATCTGAACTTTGTTATATCTGTGTTTCAGTAGAGCAAGGGATTCTCTTTCAAAATTTGTCTTCCTTCCTGAGACAGGGAATATACTAACGTATACTAATACTATGTTAGTGTACTAATGGTAATCAGATGTAGTGTTTTTATAGTAGCCGTGGCATGTTCAGTTCATGTTGAGCATGAGCAGAGACATGACCAAAGAATCACAATTCTTCATTCCCCCATTTCTGCCGTCAACTTCTAGGCAAGAAAAGTAGGGAGGCTGAACTAAAATGCTTGAAAAGACTAAATTGTGGGGGTTTTTTGTGGAATCTCTTTGAGATCACTAATTATTTTTTTCCTTCTAATTACAAAAATTATCTTAGTCTAAAGAAAACAAATACTTGTTGGGAAACACACATTTTTCTGCAAAGGAGCAGCCCAAGGCTTATGTACTTTTTAAAACACTCTCTCCTACTCTTTCAAATAGCACTTAGGTGAACAGATTTTGAGTGGACTACATAGAGTGCAAACAACTTAGAATGAACATTAATTTACTGTTCCCATTGTAAGTTTGTTTGTTTTGGGTTTGGTGTTTTGTTTTTTGGGGGTTTTTTGGGGTTTGTTTTTTTTTTTTCAAGAAGCAAGGTTCATCTTTTCCTCAAAATTGTGCTATTTTTTTTTAATGGTTTGGATTTTTTTGTCCTTTGATGAAGTCCATGTTCTCCTTTTCCTTTCAGAGTTCTCAGAGTGCAGTGCCATGTCTTTGCTTGTTAAGTTAATCAGCAGTGAGGGAGGTGGAAATAGAGGTTGGTAACTACCATCAGACCATCTCACAAACATCTTGCTCAGTGCTTTTCAGTCACCAGTTTGGTAATTAACCCAGTCCTTAATTAGAACAATAGACTTCTCAAAATCTCACTATAAGTATTGCCACCTTGGATGAGCAGGTGCACTACAAATATTCCATGAAATCCACAGCAACATGCTGTAATGCCAAATGAGTGACTGTTGAGCTTTGCCTGTTTTTCTGCTGTTGTTTTAATTCCTTGGTCCTCTTCACAGTTAGAAGAAAAGCTCAAACTTGGAAGCAATGATAGCATTGATTCTTGCGCCGACATGTGCTTAATGAAAGCTCAGAGCAATAGCCTGATTATTTTTTTTTAATTGCAGTATAAATTACATTTTCTTTTATAATGCCAAATAATGCTTAGGGAGACAAAATATAGAGTATGAGTTCTCTGCAGTTCAAGTGTAATCCATTAATTCAAGCAAAGCCAACAACTGCAAATATGTACTTTACAAGAAAGTGAGATAGAAGTGGCACTGGTTGAGACCAAAGATCGTGTCCAGCCTTTTATGTTCTTTCTAGCAATGGCTCACAGCTAGTTGCCACCCTTGGCAACTGCTTTCCATCAGATTGTATATAATTCCAAGAATTGGATTAACACAATTTAAATATAAGAGGTAAACAAAGTTATATTAGGAGCCCTAAAATTTGCTTCAGTTCTGAAAAGTGGCACTCACTTCTCTAAGCAGAATAAAATCTATCAGCCTTGAAGATTCAACACAGCCTGGGGAAGATGTAGGCTATATTATTTTCTGCATCATTAAATAAATTAACTAAATCCCAGCAGGGGGGTTGTTTGTGCAGGCTTGGTGCTTTAAAACAGTAGTGAACTCCACAAAGGAACTTAGCTTGTTTATACCCTTTGCTCTCCGTATGCTCTCTCATGCAAAATGTATAAGCGTCCCTTGGCATGTAGGTTAGAGCACAGGCTGTCTGTCGCATTTCCAAGAACAGCCCCTCTTCCTAGACCATGGGCAGGTTCTTTTCTCTCTCTTGTTCTCGCTGTTTCTGCCTCCTGCACAGGAGCCCAGCTTCAGCCAGGTTTACGGTGCAGGGGGGGAAATACAAGATTGGAAAACACAGCTTCTACTCGGTTTCTTTAGGTAGCTATCCATGTGCATGTATGTTGTGCTTAAGGCTACGTCTGTCTCTCCTTACCAGCAGCCAGCTGATCTACCACTGCCAACAGGAACAGGAGATGGGAGAGGCAGAGGGGACTTCTCCCCATCGCTCCTGTTCTTGGTGGGGGCAGCAGCCGATTGCTGTTGCCCAGCTGATAGGCAAAGCTAGCTCCGCAGGCTGAAATGGAGATGGCACAGGCTTCTGTAGTGTCTCCACTCTGCACCCTCAGCGGCTGGCAAGCGCTGGGCTGTGCTGCTGACCCTAGCCGCTGCCCATCAGAAGGAATAAAGTGGTGGCTGGACTGCAGTGCTCACGCGGGAGGTCAATACACTGCAAGTCAGGTCCCACAAATGTGGGCAGCCTAGGTATCTACAGCAGCAAAGCAGCAGGTGCTGGCTTTTACAGTGGGGAAGGGGGATTTTCACAGGGATGAGTTCTTGAATTTGGGCACCTCAGTTCTGGTGTGGTTGCGCTTCAGGCAGCTGTGCTCTGTTTGGATCTGGCTCTAAGAACCACTAAGCCAAGGCCATAGAAGGTTAACAGTGCTGCTAACAATATTATTGCTGGCTTATGATGGTGCTGATGATGGAAAGGGAAAACGTCAGGACTTTGCAAGTTGCTTTCCCAAGAATGGAGCAATCGATGTTGTATTTATTTGAAATTCAGACTGTCTTGCTGCTCAGGCAGCTTCCTTCACAAGGTTCACTGCATGTCTTCCCTTCCTGCATTTAAGTATTCCCTGCTTGACAAAGTTGCTGTAGATCACCCAGAGTTGATATAAATAATTAATTTTAGAAGGAATTTCAATTTATTGTGCTTTGGAGAATACACGCTAAGTGAGATCTGGTGTGGGAGACAGGCAGATTATTTTATGTTTGTGGGCTGTAGTCTTCATTATTCCTTACCCTAAAGTACACTGGAGCGTCACAGATCGGGCGAGGGTTAGATAGACCTCAGGAGCAGACAAGCCTAACCATGCCCTCAGATTGGTGGTATGGACCCTATCCATATATTCCACATGGAAAGCACAGCGCTGACATTCAGCCACAGTGCTCAGTTTGAAGGCCTGATGTTTCAGTCATCTTTTATAAAAAAAAAGCTAAAATGACCATATTTGAGAAGAAAATTCTTAAACAGGTGATAGAAAAATCTTAAGCAAGCTGAAGAATGCCATGGTGCTGTCTTTATGAAATACTTTCTGAGTACAGCCTCACTTACCAGAAAACAAACTCTTCACTTAAGATTTTTCTAGAACTCACACAATTGTTGTTTGCGTTAGAGACTTGTGCTCTGCATATAAATTAGAGAAGATGAGCCAAAACAAAATTAGCAAGAACTAAAAGCACAGCAGTTATCCTGTAATAATTGCAATCTCTATAAACAAGTGGGACACATCCCAGCAGGTACCTGCCATCAGATCACTTACTTCTGCTTAGTATTGTTGAGTAAAACTTGCTACTGTCAGTTTTGGAGAGAGGCTTCTCTCTATACCAAGTACTTAGCTGAGGGTGGAGAAGCTGTGCTTAATTTCAGCAGGGGCTGGGAGAGCTGTCACATTTTCTGAATGCTGTCATTTTAGCCCATCAGCCTTCCACAGATCCATCTCCCTTACCAAGATTTCATACATTAGGTTATGGTCGTGAAGGCTACGTGTGTCCAGATGACTTGCGCTATCAGTTCCCAGTGCCAGCTGTTGCAGGTTTTGTTCAAAATAATATTGTGCAGGGACTATCCCTCCTCACAAACCCTGTTTTGCAGGTGTTTGCCAAGTGCCTGGGGCATGCATTTGCCAAGGATTTCTTAGCCAGGAGGCAGGCTGACTGATGAGTGAAGTGGGAACTGCTTTCTCGTCTCTTGGTCTCTCAGATGTTCAGAGCTTATGATGCTGATATCCTACTGAGGTAGTTGTTTTATACACAGCAGCTGGCCATGCCTTATTTATCCTCCAACCCGTGGATATCTTAGGAGATTTCAGTCTTCATTTCTGTGGAATTCAATAAGCAGCTTGACATTTCTGAAGCCTGCTGCAGGATGATCATTGTAACAAAATAGTTGTGGGACACAAACTACACTTTCATTTCCAGTGCCTCGTGTTTCTTTCTCTTCAATTCTCTTTATTATCCTCAATGACTTGAGAGATGAATGGACTGTGCTCTTTGATCTTGCAGAGTAACCAAACCATTCATGAAGGCACAGATATTGTAGCAGAAAAAAAACCTCTTAAATCTCATTGACAAAATATACTCCAAATAAATACCTGTTTTTTCATAGGATCTTAGAATGGTTGGGGTTGGAAGGGACTTTTAAAGGCCATCTAGTCCAACTCCCCTGCCAGGGTCGTCTTCAACCACATCAGGTTGCTCAGAGCCCCATCCAGCCTGGCCTTGAATGTTTCCAGGGGTGGGAAATCCACTACCTCTCTGGGCAACCTGTTCTAGTGTTTCACCACCTTCATCGTAAAAAATTTCTTCCTTATATCTGAACTAAATCTACCCTCTTTTAGTCTAAAACCATTACCCCTTGTCCTATCGCTACAGGCCCTGCTGAAGAGTTTCTCCCTGTCTTTCCTGTAGGTCCCCTTTACATACTGAAGGACCGCTATAAGATCTCTCCGGAGCCTTCTCTTGTCCAGGCTGAACAGCCCCAACTCTCTCTGCATTTCTTTATAGGAGAGGTGCTCTAGCTCTCTGATCATCTTTATGGCCCTCCTCTGGACCTGCTCCAACAAGTCTGTGTCCTCCTTAGGAGGTGGGAGCTCCAGAGCTGGACACAGTACTCCAGGTGGGGTCTCACCAGAGCAGAGTAGAGGGGCAGAATCACCTCCCTCAACCTGTTGATCGTGCTTCTTTTGATGCAGACCAGGATACAATTGGCCTTCTGGACTGTGAGCACACATTGACAGCTCACATCCAACTTTTCATCCACCAATACCCCCAAGCCTTTCTCAGCAGGGCTGCACTCAATCCCTTCATCCCCCAGCCTGTATTGATACTGGGGGTTGCCCCGATCCGGGTGCAGGACCTTGCACTTGGCCTTGTTGAACCTCATGAGGTTCACATCGGCCCACTTCTCGAGCTTGTCTGGGTCCCTTCCCTCCAGCGTGCTGACCACACCACTCAGCTTGGTGTCATCTGCAAACTCAGATCCCACTGTCTGTGTCATTGATGAAGGTATTAAATAGTACTAGTCCCAATACGGACCCCTGAGGGACAACACTTGTCACCGACCTCTATCTGGACATGCAGCTGTTGACCACTACCCTCTGGATGCAACCATCCAACCACTTCCTCATCCGCTGAACAGCCCACCCATTGAATCCATATCTCTCCAATTTAGAGAGAGGGATGTTGTGGGGGACCATGTTAAAGGCCTTACAGAAGTCCAGGTAGACCACATCCGTAGCTCTTCCCTTGTCCACTGATGTAGTCACTCCATCATAAAAGGCCACTAGGTTGGTCAGGCAGGACTTGCCCTTGGTGAAGCCATGCTGGCTGTCTTGAACCACCTCCCTGTCCTGCATGTGCCTCAGCATAGCTTCTGGGAGGATCTGTTCCATGATCTTCCTAGGCACAGAGGTGAGGCTGACAGGTCGGTAGTTCCCAGGATCCTCCTTTCTACCCTTTTTAAAAAGGAGTGCAATGTTTCCCTTTTTCCAGTCACCAGGGACTTCACCTGACTGCCATGACTTTGCAAATATAGAGAGTGGCTTGGCAACTACATCAGCCAATTCCCTCAGGACTCTGGGATGCATCTCATCAGGTCCCATAGACTTACATATGTTCAGGTTCCTCAGGTGGTCACAAACCTGATCTTCTCTTACAGTGGGAGGGACTTTGCTCCCCCAGTCCCCATCTTGCAGTCCAAGTCCCTGTCTTGCAGTCCCCCGTTTTTCCCCCTCTCTATTATTGTTTTGAGAGATTCTGACTGCAAGGATCACTGGAGGTCTGGAGGAAGGTAGACATACTGATGGATAGCTTTTAATCCTTTATTTGTTATCCCTTTGGCACCAGTTTTTTGGCATGTCTGGCTGATTAACAGGCTTGCTGTCACACCTGACCAAGAACAATGTCTCAAAAAATGAATTAAAAGAGATGGCAAAAATGGATATTCATTAAATCAGTTAACAGTCTGGGACCTCCACAATTACTTAAACAGAAACACGGCATGGGTAGCCTGGTCTGTCTGGGCAGATGGGAGAACAAGGAAATCAGTGTCTGTTTTCTTACTTAGCTCTGCCACTATCCCCCTGGGAGTGAAATTCAGCTTTAAATCTGACTATAATCTGAAGTTGCACACAAATTAAGTAGGACTTCCATGCACTTGCTGCCTGCAGAGGGGCATTTCGTCCTCCCTAGCCCTGAACACTATTTTAAGCCTAAACGCTTAAAAATATCATGGCTTTTGGAGGCAATTGGAACATCTAGTCCCTACAGCTGAGTGGAAACCCTGGTTTTAGCAGCTGAGCAACTTGTGTTTACGTGGTGGGAACGATGTGGTGCTGCAGAGGGATGATTAATGCAGTAGTTGGACTGAGCCTTAAATCTGAGTCCTTCCCAGGATGGCAAGGGGCCATGCCCAGCTGCACTGGAGCAGCCCTCCCTCAGCCTTCTGAGATAAACCAGATACAGCATTCCTGGCAGGAGCCTGGATAGCACTGGTTAGTGTAAATACACATTGCTGGGTCATACGGCACAGCCATAGTCCTCCAGTTACCCAGGAGAGGTTTCTGCTGCAACAAATGGCCTCTGGAGAAAAGGTACAAGCAGATTTTGCAGCAGAGATGAGAACCTGGGATTTCTCCCCACTTTAAGCAATTGCAACCAGTTTTCTTCACAGCTTCACAAGGAGAGACTTGGTGGAGGCCCTATGCAAAGCAGCTCCCAGTCTGGTGGTTTGGATGCTCAGTGGGGAAAAGAAGTCTATGTCCCTGTTTTACCCTGCCAAGGGGAGAGTACAAGGGACCTCCTCTTCTGTGGCTGGGGCGACTGCTTCACTTATTGGTGGGTCCTGTAAACAAACAGCACCAGCACTTTCAGCGCCGTGTTAAACACAATGGCTGTTCTCTTTTGCAAGGAACTTCATCCTATTGGTGTAAGTGTCATGGGCTCTTAGGAAGCCAGTCCAAGGACTGGTAGGTGAAGGAGTAACCCGGCCAGGCAGGAGGGCATTGGGTGCTGAACTTCCCACCCAGATGCGCCATCCTCAGCAGCACATCTCCAAGTGCTTGGGGAACCTCAGAATGAAATGGTGAGAGTGAGGACCTTACAGGACGAGGTGCCAGGTGAACCAGTTTCCCGAGATCAGATTTTATTATTTGCATGCCTACATTCCCTCAAATCTCAGAAGAAGCACACAGGCCTTTCCTCATCCATCTTTTGAAATTTAATAAGCAGCGTTTCTGTGCATTTCACCTTCTTCAGCTGAATTCTGCTGGAAGCCACCAGTGGTCAGTGGTGGAAATTTTAATTACTGGCAGCTTGTTTTGTAAGGCACAGAGAACCAGATGGAGCCGATTCCATAATCCTGATATATAAATAATGTATTACTTAATACAGATTCTGAAGTCCCTTCAGGCTTGCAAATCAGCCAGTTAATAAGTTTTCATTTTAGAGATACTGAACACTGTAATAACCTGATGTCATTTAGAACACAGTGGTTAAGTATTCAGTTTGCAAGACAAATGGAGACTCATTACAGTCAATCAGGGAGGAATTACATGAACTTAAATTGCAGACATTTATCACAGTTTCTCAAAAGAATATTTTACTAGCTATTTTGAAAGAAAAAGCTGCTTTATATTCTGTAAAAGTGCTGCCTTCTTTATAAAGAACTTCTAATGAGATCTTTTTCCAATCCTAATGTTTTGTGGTAATCCAGCTGCACTGTGTCATCATTGGTCATTGTGGAATTAGATAGTGAGTGTGACAAATACATCTTATACTACAAATTTCTTAGCAATCTATTTTAAGTTTTTGCCTCTGTGATGACTAGAGTGAGAGAAAGCTTTACTTTAGATAATGCAATAGGAACTGATTCAGCAGCCAGTGATTTCCAGTACCTTGGCCAGAAAACAAAAACAAAAAAAAACGCAATAAAAAGTAATATTTGATCTGCTTAGTTTGTCATGTTTGCTTAACTTGGAAAATGTTGGTACTTTCCAGTAATTTAGAGCTCAGTGACATAAGTAATACAAAGTACACTTAGTTAAATACACATAGATTCAATTTTTTTTTATGATTGCAGTTTTTAATTATTTCAATTCCACCCATCTCTGTAAGTTTTGTACTATATTTATCTTTTTTACAAGATTGCCTAAGCTGTAATAAGGCCAATTACCAATATTGGCGTAATACTAATACATTGTAGCAGAGGAATTGGAATAAAATTATTTTCTTTTAGCCAGGGATTTCAGAGTGAAATATTAAGTAGCATCATTAATAGATTCAGAGAAAGAAAATTAGGCTGAGGTTGCTCTTCAGAAACTTGCTTAACATTTTATTTTTTTACAGCACAGGAGCCCAATGCTATTGGCTCCAGCTATAGCCCTAGGGGCTTCTATTGCTTTAAGATCACAGTTTTATTATCAATTGAACAAATCACAGTCAGACTCTGCTAATCAATAACCTTTGCATCACACATGACTTACAGTAAAGCTCCTCATTTAACTCCCTGCTTTCAGTAACAGCATGTTTCCCTTCCAGGTTATTTGGCATTATTCATATTTAGACTGAGGTGTTGTGTTTTGTTCTCACTCTTTGTGAAGATATTTACATGAACATTCTCTGAAATGTCACCGTCAACTTCAGTTTCATTAAGAGACCTTGGTATTCCAAGACAACTGGAATTTGTATTCAGAGCAGAAGGTTTGCAGAGAAAAGCATGTTGATTAAATAGTTTTGCTTTAGAAAATTAGTTACATTTCCATAGGAAGAAGGGAGCAATTTTGTCTTAATTTTCTTTATTCTACACAAAGAATTCGATATAAAGACCCTGAGATAGTGAGCATGCTTTGATGCAACCTGACTGTGCCAGAGAGTTTATTACCGAATTTTACTCTAGACTTTATATATTTACTGGAAATTATTGCCATGTGACCTGCTCTCAGAAGCATTTCAGGGCAGTTTATAAAACAGAGAAAATTGTACAGTTGGTGTCATTTATATGAGACAATAAGCAGTCCCAGATTCTGCTAGTTGTGATTTTTTGGGAAGCATTTTAGTTTTAAGAAATCTTTTACAGTTTGTCAGGTGAAAAGTGGGATTTGGTCAGAAGAGGAGACAATCAAACCAGCTAGCGTGCCAACCGTGTCCAAGTTGGACAAACAGCCAATTTGTTCCAGGACTCATCCAGAACATTTCTGAATCTCAGTTGTTCATGCTGTGGTCATTGGCTACATTTTCAATTCTGTCCTGGAAGAACAACTTCCCAAGCCAACCTTTTTGTGCAAGTCAGAATTTTATTTCCCAGTGAGCCTTTCCTAGACTTCAGCAACCACCAGAAAGCGTTCCTAGTGCAGCCAAGATACTTGCAGTTCCAAGACTGCAGATACTTGCAGACTATCCAAGACTTCACAATGCAGAGCTGTGTTTTATTCTGTTGCTGGATCAGAGCATCAGCATTTCAGATTCAGTTCTGAAGTTCTGAGTTTACTTGTGCTTCTAATCTGAACTTCTGCCCCATTTACATTCGCTGCCTTATTCTGGTTTGTATAGAAGAGGGGAAGAAACCGAAGGACCAAGTGACTTGCTGCAGTTTACGCAGAGAAGTAAAACCAGCCATGACCAGAACCTCATTTAGTGCTGCATGTATTAGGTAAAATTAGATTTGCAACATCGGTTGCTCTGTTTTGTTGCATAGTATTGTAAGGGATTTGGCAGAAGGTTGGTTTATGACAGAGAGTGGAGTTATAAATAATAATGTTTTGTTCCTACAGGTGCTGGTTTACAAATAAAATCAGGAGAAATGGAGTCTGAAAATAAAGTGCCACACATCTGAGTTCAAAATGTACCAGTTTTTAACATCAAGGCAAATCAGGTGCATTTTGAAACACTTCTAAGAAGACTTTAATGTCCCCCAGACAATGTGCATTGCCCATGTGGAGATGAATTTTCGCTGTCCTTGAAAACCTTGTGAACTGGAGCTGGTGGAAAGCTGTGCTGTCAGTCGTCCCAAATAACCTGTTTCTATAAAATACTCACCAACTAAGAACACTGGCCCCTCAGAAAACTTTCCTAAACCTCACAAAGGGTACTGCCCTGTGGGAGACACTGCTGCAGATTTCTGTTCTGCTACATTTGGGTTATTCAGGAGTGAAAAGCTTTCCTTTTTAGCAAGTAGAGTAAGCTCTTGTATCAGGCTCTCCCAAAAACTGAGATCCTACCTAGAGGCTGCAAAGCCTGATGTACACATGGGCTGTCTTCCCTAGAGTTTTGCAAGAGGTTTTCTTTGAAATAAATTCTGCAGCTTGAGAGCTGTTGTGAGGCAAGAGAGTGCTTTGCAACTGGGAGGGACGGGTCAGAAAATGCCAGTCTTCCTGGTGGATATTTTCCTTCTGATGCTAGGTCTTTGAGTGTCAGAGGTTTGAAAACAGGTAGCAGATTCATAGGTATTAATCCAGTCAATTAGATCCAGAGAGAAAGAAGTAAGCAAACAAGAACATTTTAATAGCTCTTTGCTCATTTTGTGAAGTAAGCAGGAGCGTGATGAACAGGCTGGGTCAAACCTAAAGTGGTTACTTGACTCCACTGGTGATCTATGGTGGAGTTTGTATGTTTTGATCAGGAACAGATTTCTCTGGCTGGAACCAAGCAGAGCAGGAGCCGAAGGAGAAAAATTGTCTCTGTTAAAACTGTTTGGAGGACGCTGTCTGAGAGGTCTAGTAATTAGATATATATCTAAGTCAGAGCAGCTGTTTGCCTGGTTTGGTTTTTTTTCTGCTACATGACTTCTAGCTACTTGGTCATGTTATATTGCAAGATAATACAGTCACAGAAATAGTTTAAATTGCTTTATGTAAGAACCTTCTAGTCAACTGTATCACAGTAATGTCTCAAGGAAAATTGCAGCAAAACTTGTAAAAATGTTTTGCAAATTATTTAGGATGTCATAAACAACATTTGTCTGGTTTTAGTGATACTGAGATAACATAATTATTCAGGTAAGCCTTTGCCTCTCCAGCAATAACAGACAGGTGATTAAGACACTGTTTGAAAATAATACTATGTCTCATATGCCACTTTCTCATATGCTACTCAAGGATAATACTTTTTTTTTCTTTCAACAGGCTGTTGTGAGGCATTTTATTGCTTATAATGAGATTGGTGAAATTAGAGTGGAAATTGTACCAGTAATTACTCAAGTCAGAATATCCTGACATGAGAAAACAACATTTCCCAAACCCCAATTAACTGAACTGAATGAAGATTCGGAGATACATACAGGACTTATTATTGGTGACCTATGGAAATAATAGGTGTATAATTATTTCTAGAACATTTAAGCCAGTGGCTACTTAAGCCATTTAAGCAGTGGAAGTATGTTTAGGAATACTTTTAGTAGAAGCAGTAAAAGAAAGTATTTAAAACATTATGTTTTAAATGTGAGGTAGGAACGTAGGGGTTGGAAAACAGCAAATTCTAAGATAAAACTACTTTTTATGAACAATTTAAAAGCTGAAATTATTCAGGTTCACTATTAAAGTAGCTACAGCAGATACAACGTTTTCCACATTAGACAATACACAGGCCAGCCATCATTATGGTGTTAGAATTGGAGGATAAATTAGAGATAGTTAAGAACCACATGTGTTTCAACTTTATTGAAGATGCCTAAGAACATGTATCCAAATATTAAGTGTTGCAGAATTGTTGTGGAAACCATTACAAAATAATATTTCCATATAATTAACTATAGGTCAATTGTCAAAATAGCAATCATAAAGAAGGAAAAGGGAGGAGAAGAGATAGAAAGATAGGAATACCCAGCACAAAGTAGGTTACAGATTTCTGGTGGCTGTGGGTAAAATTGAACTCCTTTTAATTCTCATTCTTTGCCTAATTTCCATTCACCTATATGCCAAACAACAATCCCCAGTCAAAATTTAAAAAAAAAAACCAAAACATTAAGTGGAATTCTTTTTAATGAGCCCTGGGGAAATGAGACAAAATCAATTTCTGAAAAATTCATTGTTGCTTATTTGGAAAGAGAAAAGGGCTGGATTTCACGCTACATTGTATCTGTACAATTACAGCAGAACAGACTGCGTCCAGTAATTTTATAACTGGGTTTATGCCATCTGCAAAGTAATTCTAGTCCCTCTAATATTGTCTTCTCCTATAGGTTTATGGGCAAGGACACAGGGCTTCCTACTTTTTCAATGGTTGGCACAGAATATCAGGTACAACAGGAAGGAAGTAGGACGTGAGTTTCTCATTAAGTTAGTAGCACTTATTTTTCAAGCTAAAATTTAATTATCAAAAAAAAATATCTTTAAGACAATAGCAATCTGTACCTAAATGGCTTTCTCAGTGTAATGATTCATACATCAGAACAGTCCCTCTAGCACATACATGAGTCTCTGTTCCTATTATAAAAACTTCTAGAATGTAGAAAGACTTTTTAACAAATCTGTTTTTTTCTGTAATGATACAAAACATTTATACTAAAATGTTGCAGCATTTGAGGGAATCTGTGCAAGACACAGACTTGTTTACACAGAAAAAAGAATTCTAATTAGCTTTGTGATTGCAGTGATGTTAGGGTCTGTATGAAGTCAAGCAAGTCATTAAAACTGACTCTATTTTCCTTGCTGTATTTCTGGCTGACACTGAAAATGCTAAATCATCTGATAAGGAACTTCTGACCTTCAGTTTCAAGCCCTGTTTATAAAGTCCTCAGGCAAGTCCTTAAATTTAAAAGCTTTTGAGAATCTCTAAGCATAATTTTCCTTTGATCTATCGTAATGCTACTAGGAAAGGTCTAGGAAAGGTTGTGCATCTGTAAAACCAGTCCAGATCCTGAGAACACGGACACTGATTTCAGCTTGGACAAAGATGACTTACATAGCACTTTCACATGCTTGGCTTTGAACAGTGGATTTAAGAATCCTTCTTAACTTGACAGAAATTCCTGCTTACCTTCTATGCAGTTAACCCCATTTTGCAACCTTCTAATTCCAATATGCTCTGATCCTATGGTCTTATTTGGTCTTAAAGCTCATTTTCAAGGCCAAGATAGGTAGGATCTAATCCTACTTTTACCATAAAGTAATATTGTGTGATACTTCTGCTACTACTTAGGAAAGTTAAACAAAGACTTAAATTGGGACAACTTTGCTAAGAAGCCTGAGGATGTGTGAGACAGAGCAATACCTCTGACGCAGATTGATGAAAAAATACTTCAGTGAATGCCAAGTGGAAGCATGAGATCCCAATGCCTTGGAAAAGCAAAAATACTCTTATAAAGATGTAAGATATAAGGAAATTATACATAAAAAAGCAACATAAATACTAAGAAATCCCCTAGGAGGTGACACTGTTTTAGTTAAGGAGCTAAACACTCACTCAGGAGGTAGGGATCCTTCCTTTAGTTCCCTTTTTTGCCCATCCCAAAAGGTGGGATGGACTCCCACCACTCATGGGAGTCCATCACCTGTTAGAACAGCCTGGTTTGGATTGCATCAACTGCTTGTATTGCTGTTTCCCTTTGCACAAGATCCACAGTCTTTGCTAACAGGACTGGGTCTTCTGACTCCTATCCATCTACTAAATGTCTGAGACACTAAATACAGTCATGAATTGCCTCTTCACTACTCCTTAGTGAATTTTCAGATGTTTTATGAAAGGTTAGGCAGCTTTTTCAGCAAGACGGAGGTGTTTTCTCCACACAGAGAATAACAATTAAGGACACTCACCAAGGTGTGGAGAGTAGGAAGTGTGGGTAAAGCGTCTCCAGGGCAAAGAGGTGGCAGCAGATCTGCAGTGCTGGAAAGGAAAGGCAAATCCTGCAATGGACTTCTTGTTTGCTTCCTAGAAGACATTTTCATATAAAAGAATGAGGTATGGGGTAAAAAAGTGCTGAGATTAAGCACTGTAGATGCAGTAAGAGATACATGTCAACTAATCTGGAGGCTCATTATTTCATAATTATTTTGTTACAGGTGAACATTATTTTTCTGCCTTCCTGTGCTTTTTTATTTTTTTAATCTTACAAGGGATGTCATTCTGCAATGCAAATAATTCAGAAGCTGGTTCACCTTCACTGAACTCAATAATTGCTTCCAGAAAACTTAAGAATGCTTTATCATTGGAAGGATGGAAGAAGACTCAGCTCATCTTATTGAAAAACTTCGCAGCAATAGGCTCCATGGCCATGGAATTGCGCCCTTGTTCCAGGAGGTATCAGACATGATACCCCCATGCCTGGCAGGCACCTGGGAGGTGTGAAGGTGAGAGCAGGTTCATGCGGTGTCCTTTTACGTGCCAGTTCAACGTGCACAACCCATACAGGTGGAAAGTACAGGCTCAATCCAGTCAAAGGCACTATGCAAAAGGGATGGGTGCAACCTGCTGCTGGAGAAGGCCAAGGGGATATTCGCTGTGGAGAAGAGCTGATTGGATGAGGAGTTCCTGTGATAAGGTGCACAGGAATTCTGCCAGAGTTATAAAGGCCCTAAAATCCTTACCAGTGTCATTCATACGGATAGTCCAGGTTAGCTAAAAGGCTGAACATTTAGGGTTAGTTCCCAATTTTAGCCTCAAAAAATCAGCAGAAGGCAATCATTCTATGTAGGAGTTCATTAAACCTTGAAAATCCAGATAGGCATAATGAAGCTAGAGTGGGAAATATTAGACCTGTGAGAGAGTGAACATGAGTGTGAATATGTTAAATGAAGTTGGGGAACGAGGGAGGAATTATCCCTTGCATTTTGTTTTACTGCTTATTAGATGGAAATGCTGTGAGGGACTGTTACCAAACTGTTCCAGATTTGAATGGACTGAGAGCCTCTGCAATCCAGCTAAACTTGAACCTTTTGTTTTTATTCTTTCTGTGATGACCTTGCTTTTATACAAGCTTGCTAAATCTCAAAAGCAAATTGCAGGTCTAGTGGGTTACAGCAGCTCAGAGCCTGCAACATACCCCATTGTGTCTGTTTGAATGGCTCTAATGAGGCCAAGGGAGCTTTGGTTTGGAATCTAGAAGTGTGCCTGCTCTTGCAGAATTCTGCTGTTTGCAAGGAAAATCGTGCCTCATTTGCACAGTCAAAGCTAAGACCTTTAGTTTGCCTGTGGTTGCCACTGCCTTGCATTCTCCAGTTGAATATTGCTATGGAACGGCTACAGCTCTGGTCTAATTTGTGTCTCCTTTTTTTAAGCCTTGGCCAGCTGATGGTCAGGTTCATTTAATCTCCTGTGTGTAAGGCCTTGAACTTTTCTTGGAAGTGGCCTTAAAAGTAATTTATGATAATAAATTCTGCTATTCTTGCAGAACAACTGTTTTTCTTTCTAATACAAGTAAGCTTTTATTGATCAGTACTTATACAGCAACTTTGGTAGGCTTTTGCTTGTCATGCCATGCTTCACAAATTGTGCTTTGATTTTTTTTTTTTTGAGAAATGCAAAAGAAAGCTAGTGACATATAATGGTTCTTGAAGCAGAACATGGAAATAATAATTTATGAGAGGACATCAAACATAAGCCAAATATAAAATTCTTCTGGAGGCTTAATTTTATTTAGTCAAAAAAAAGGAATAATTTAGGTTGGAAAATAATATTAGAACAAACATATTAATCTATACTTGTACCAGAGCTTTTCACACTCTATAGATAGCAAGACAGCAAACAGGTGATACAAGGCAACCCAGGAAATATGTAACTCAGAACATCAGATTGTTTTACTATCTGGGATTTATTCTGTTGTACCCTCTTTCTCTCAGTAATTATTGTTAGCAACAAAACATCACTCTAAGTTACTATTACTATAATTTAACGCTCATCTGAATCAAAACAGCAGTGAGCTAGTGCACATCTGACTGACACCCCCACGTGCCCGATTCCAGACTGCCTGGGTGCCTGCGCTCTGTGTTTCTCCCCCTACAAACGCTCTCTGCCCTTGTGCTGGGGGAGGACGTGCGGCCGGCCCGCAGCAAGAGGGACCACGAGAGGTCAAGCACTACTGAGGCAGCAGGGAAGCACCTGCCCCAACCTTAGCAGGAAACTTTGTTCCTGGAAAACTCCAGCTCAGAACTAACTAGTGCTGGGCCCCAAGCGCTAACACCGTGGGTACTTTGCTCTCTCACTGGAGCCTAGGAGCAGGTGGCCCTCACTACACTAATGAGGAGCTATAAATTAGTGCAGGCTGGGAGCACAAGAGTTCTTTCTGCTTTGCTGGCTGTGGTCTCTTCTGTAGCCTGTGTTGTTTCTGTGTATGGAGGCAGTGCTCTGGGGCAGCAGCGTTGCCTGCATGGTAGGTATCATGGTGCACCGTCAACAGGGGCTCCTGGAGCTGTTGCACTGTGACCTGAGAAGGTAAGAAAGTGTCTTTGAGCAGCTCTGTTTAGTCATTGGTTTTCAAGGGGAGGAAGAAAGGTATCTAGAGGTAGGAAGGTATGTGCTTATTCATGGCTAAAAAAAAAGAAGTTGGTGTGGAAAATGTATGCCCTGTGCATATGGGCCTGCTGCTTCTGTCTGGGTCATCCTGCTGTTGTGCTGTGGGGAGGGAGGCTGGCTTGTGTGGTGTGACTGGCTCACCCATGGGCACCTTGGTCCCAGCCTCGTTTGTCCTTGTCCTGTGGGTAGGTAGGAGTTCTAGTTTGGGCGTGTAACTCTTCTCAGTGATAATCGTCATGGGAAACACTTGATCTGTAATGTCTGCCTTGGCAAGAGTTGCTATGTTGCAGCTGACGTCTGTGCTGGTGGCAGTGCAGGTGACAAATGGTTTGGTCCCATGCGTAGTGTGCTTCTAACTTGCCCATCAAACTGCTTTTTTTTTTTTTTTTTTT